>VZTX01026995.1:292456-294956 GCA_013400915.1 Pardalotus punctatus | reverse complement strand
CTGTGCAGATGTTAGTAAAAAAACCACAAAACCAAACTTCCTGTAATCAGAAGAAAATAATTCACTCACTTTGCAGATTGCAGCAGTTGTGAAACTGGGTAACCATACAAGGCCAGCAGCCAAAATCATCTCTGAGAGGACCACATGCACCAGTGAGCCTTGTAAATCTTTTTTAAACTCAGTCTCAGTTCTGGATTTATTTGTTTTTCTAAACAGACTGATCTGGCTCCCTTCAGGCCCTACAAAATGATCTGTTACTGTCTACCCAGATAACCTGAGGCAGCCAATAATGAAGTCAGCTCACCAGGCTTTGCAAACAGGCCTGGTATCTTAGATCATGTAAGACCTTTTCATTTATTAGATTTCCACCTCAGGATCTCCTCTGCCTCTCTGCCTTTCCCTGGTGTACACACACTTGTGCAGTTGATGTCACCTCCCAGGAAGATTCTGGGACTGTCTGAGAGCAACTTGGTGATTTGATGCAGAAAAACTGCATGTTTCCAAATTAAAGAAGCAGCTATCTGTTTTATTTTGTCCTTATATTGATTCTGGTGTGTTTTAATGGCTTTGGAGGCTGATCTGTAATGATCACAGCTGTTAAATGCTTTCAGCCTTGACTCAGAGAGTAATAAAAAGAAACATTTGGGACTGAGTTAAATGCAGGTCTTGACCTAGGTCTAAAATAGACAACTGTTTTCGTGTTGGAGTAAATATTAGATTATTTGCGATTAGGTGTGGGTAACCCCAAAGCTATGAAGAAGGGATTTATATTAAGCATGTCATAATCACAGAATCATAGATTTGGTCAAGTTGGAAGGGACCACAGTGGGTCATCTGGTCCAACCTCCCTGCTCAGGCAAGGTCATCCTAGAGCCCACAGCACAGGATTGTGTCCAGATGGTTCTTGAATATCACCAGTGAGGGAGACTTCACAATCTCTGCCAATGCTCAGTCACTTGTCCAATAAAGAAGTTCCTTCTTATGATAATCATGAAAGAAAAGGTATGAAAGGAAACAGGATTTTATTTTTCCAATATATATCTTCCCAAGACTCCCAGAGAATTTTTGCATTTTCCCAACCAGTTTCTATCTAAGTTGAATGTAATTATTTTTCACTGTATTTCCCTTTGCTACACTGCAGTATCAAAAAAAATCAGCTCACACATTTCCATTACCAGAATATGGACCTTATTCTGATCACTCAGCTTCCCAGCCAAGAGTAAGTGTAGCAGCACTTTGCTGCAAGCCTCACAAAATCAGAGATGATGATTCAAGATGACCACCTGTCTCTTCAGATGGAGATGTTCAATAACACAGCAACTGACCCAGTGGTCTGAGCTCACAAATGAGGCCTTATTGTACATTTTTGTTACCTATACTCTCCAGATTTCACAGCTTTATCTTATTTTCCTGACAACACTCACTGCTTAAAAGTCAGCAATAGCTTTGGCTTTTTACTGGATACCTCTGGTGGATTTTGCTATCATACAAAATCAGTGCAGAGGATGGTTAAGCCCACAGCTGAATCCCAATTTGGAGAGGTAACCTGTATGTTTCAGAGGCTTTCATCCGCCTCTGGAGACAAAGTAGTGTGAATCTTTGTTCTGAAACAAGATATCTGCTTGGTTTTCTAACAAAAATGTTATAATTGAAAGGTTTTAAATGAAATCAAGATCCAATATAGACTCTTTTTATGGCTTTGACTGTTAATTTGACCTTAATTTTCACTGAAAAAAGTTCTTCAGAATTAGTTCCTTGATAGGTGTTTATTTGGCAGATTGTGTGGAGTGTTTCTACTGCTATTTAAAGAAGGTTTTCACTTGGAGAGTGAATTCAAAATTTTTACTAATGGTTAAATTCCACAAAAATTTAAGTATGGGCTGTGAAGTCCCAACAGGGAAGGGGGAGGGGAAAGGAATGGAAAGGAAAGTAGAAAGGGGAAAGGGGAAAGGGGATAGGGGAAAGGGGAAAGGGGNAAAGGGGAAAAGGAGGGAAAGAAAAGGGGAAAGAGAAAAAAGGAAAGAGGAAAGGGGAAAGGGGAAAGGGGAAAGGGGAAAGGGAAGGGGAGGGATGTAGAAATGCAGATGCTTATGGTCAAAAAGGGACAACATGAAAGAGTCTGTAAAAGCTTATAAAGTTTTATTAATAGATAATACACGCAGCATGGAAATTGGTACATTAGACCGTTCTCTTATAGTATAAAAACGTGGCAGAGGGTAGGGTAAAAGAGGAGTGAGAAAGAGAGAGAGAGAGAAAGATTAAACAGAGGGAAAGAGACAGGGTCGTGGTTTGACCCTGGCCAAATGCCAGGTACCTATGACATCTGCTTTCTATGCTCTCTCCTGCTGCATTTACGCAGAGGAGAGGAATCAAACGAACACAAACACACTGGACTCATGAGTTGAGATGAGGCAGTGATGGGGAGGGGATGCATGAAAAACATGAGCAAACAGGTGAGAGACTTAAGTTGCAAAGTGATTTATTAACCTAACAGAGTCGG
>VZTX01026995.1:247596-292209 GCA_013400915.1 Pardalotus punctatus | reverse complement strand
TCACAGCTTCCTCCAGGCATCCACCTGCTCCTCTGGCGTGGGCACCTCCCCACGGGCTGTGGGTGGATCTCTGCACCCCCCTGGACTCCATGGGCTGCAGGGGGACCACCTGCTCCCCCATGGTCTTCACCACGGCCAACAGAGTGTTTTCAGCTCCGGCACCTGGAGCACCTCCTCCCCCACCTTCTCCACTGACCTTGGTGTTTCCATGTTGTTTTCCCTTACGTATTTTTACCTCTTCCTCCTCCTTTGGTTACAAAGAAGTGTGTGCACCCATTGTTTTGATTTCTTCTTAAATATGTTTTCACAGAGGCGTAACTAACATCTCTACTCGGCCCAGGTTTGGCCAGCAGCATGTCCATCATCTTCAGAGCCATCAGAGAGTGGCTCTGCTGGACAGGGTGAAAAGTGTCCAGAACCTTCACACAGGACACACAGGAGCCATCTTTGTGCCCCTCCCTACCCACTAGCTAAAACTGGGCCAAGTAAAACCACCACAGACAGGAAGAAAGAAATTAAAGAAAGATCACCAGTTCTGGCTCCAGCATTGATCCAGCTGATGGGGTATTCAGAGTCCTCAGGCCACCCAGGCTTTCAGAAGCACTTTTGTCTATATAAGTTTCCTCACCCCAGAGCTGAGTTTCTCACTTACGTTAATAAGCAAATTAGTTATCATGCACAGTTCATTCTTCCTAATATTCGTGGAAATAGGTCCAAGGACTTCAGGGGATCTTAGTGTTCTTGATGTCCCCACTACTGGGTCGACCTCATTCCTGCATTTGTGCTGTACTGTGTTGTGCACATCTCCCGGAACAGTAACAAGGAAGTTTGTTCCAGGAAAGTGCTGCACTGCCTCTGTATGACCCCTTTTCCTGTAAAATCATGTTCTTTCCCATGGCATGTTCTTACCAACACTCCTTGGTTGGCTCCATGGTCTCCAGCTATTGGTGTTTGAGACACGCTCCTTAACCTCTTCTGTTCTTGTAGATGGCATGGGCTGCTTTCAGATGTCAGACAATGGGTAGAAGAGCATAAGACCACAAAATCAAAAATCTAGAGCTTTAGAGAGTAAATGGTATCCCATATGTAACATCTCCACAATAAATTATTAAGTGTTAATGTATCTGGCATGAAATATGCAATAATAATTATATTTTCTGAAAAGAAATCACAAGCTAGACTTTTAATCAGAAGTTCTTAATAATTCCCCTGGAAACCATCCACCAATTATCCTTAATAACTTTGAAAATCTCAGTCACTAAATGCAAACATGTTCATAAAAATAAGGTTCCAGTCGTTTAGACCGTCACACAGATTACAGACAAACAGGGCAGGAGGAGAAAAAAAAGAGAGATTAAGGAAGTCACCCTATGGAGAGTAAAAACCCTGAGAAAGTCACTTTCTACAGTACAGTGACAACAACAACAAAATAATTTACTGCAAATATCAACTCCTTTAATAAGTTTGATAATTTTGTAGTAAAACTCAGTTTCACAGGGCTGCTCATTAAACGTGAAGTTAAAAATCTGAAAAATTATTTGACAAAATATAACCAATCAACATTCTAGTCTTGTTCCTTTGATCTAGCCTGTTTCTTATGTTTTTATGGAAACACATTGTAGAAAAAAAGTCATTATGGAATTCTGTCATTCACCACCATAAGTTAGAAAAAATAGTAAATGACATGTTAGCAATGTGAAAACTATCATGCATCAAAAAACAATTAGGTTCATTTTACACTTGTTAAGAGTTACTAGAAATCTGCCAAATATGCTCCTGGTGTGCAGATAGATCAACAACGTTGATTCATTACCAAATTTCTTCATTGAAGTATGGCATACTCAATAGAACCAAAAAATATATGTGTGAATTAGGGAAAATAAATTCTGCAGTGATATATCTTCTTCTTGCAAACTCACAGTCTGTGGTGTAAAAATGAGAAGATTTCCACCTTTATGAGACGTAGAAGCACTGTAGCTTCCATCTGACAGTACATATTCCCTTTCTGAAAACTTTTAAAAATCATAACAAAACAAAAAAAAACATACTGTGAAGAAAAGAATTTGCAGCATTTATTTTTCATTAATGCTTTATTTTTCCCTTTTTCTGGATATGTATTCAGGTTGCTGATACTTCATGGCAATTGTCATTATACAAAAGACTATGCATAGGTATGTAAGAAATAGACTTTGGCAGAATTTAAAATCAACATATAATACCCTCATTTTCAGGTAAAACTTTCTATCATAAGGCTTTGTGGTGATGGTATATACCACACAAAGATGATTGGCAGACCCTAAGAGATCAATACTACTTAGATATGATGATGATTAGTGTCAGCAGACAAGAAAGTTATTAGGACCTCATAAAGGGAACTGAGAAGCAGAGCCAGACTTGGAGCCACACACATTTGAAGCAATGCACTGGCTTGTCTGGCTTTCCTGGCTAACTGCTTGGCAGTTGTAGCATTATATATTCATCACAGATCACTCCAGTGAAATCTTACACATTTTGTATCAGTTTGACTTGGGCAATGCCTTATGTCCATCTGTTCACATGACAATGTAATCCCCAGTTTACACTGATTGTACACTTCCTTCACAGGAAAGCCCTGGAATGAGAACAAAGAGAAAAAATTTAGAACTTTTGTCTACAGTTTACCTGGAAAAGTGCATGACAGGAACATGAAACAAGGAGTTATCCTGGGAACAATTAATACAGGCCAGCAGAAACTAAATCAAACATTTCTTCTTTTTACAGTGCCTTGGACTGTAGGGCCACACACATGGACTCTCTGCAGCTTTCTAGCATTTACCCAAGTAAAGTGGGAGAGATGGGTAGATCGTGCTTCCTATTCAGCCAGCATAAAAATCTTACCAAATTGTTTGCCATTAGCATTCTACTCTGAATTCATCTCTTTCAGCCACACAATTCTCTAAATCACACATGCAATAAACCTAGCTTCTCTAATTACCTTATCACTGTGCAAACATAAGTCATTTACATGCCTAAAACTTTCAGAAATTCTCTCATACTTCTATTTTGGCACCCAGTTTTGAAGAGAGGGCAGAAAATGGTGTAGAAATTATATAAACAGAACTTTAAAAATCTGTCACAGAGTTGCTGACCTGCTTTTCACAGCTCATCCTTGTCAGATTTCTACATCTTTTCCTCACTGAATCCCTATTATTACATTCCTTACAAATAAGAACTCTGCTTTAGAAAATCAAGCACATATTTTTGTTCCTGTGCTAGATAATCATCATAATCCTTATGTACTCTGTCATGTCCATCATGGTTATAACCTCAGTAATGACATCACCTCTCTTTTGCAACTTCCATGAAGCACTCAGCGCACTTAGAAATAGCATATTTTCAATTAAAATTTATTTCCCCAACACAGAAATTATTCCTCTCAATATTATGGTCATGATGTCAACAGTGCAGAGAATTAGGTACAAAGAAACAACCAAATAAACACAAAAGCTCATTCAGAAAGCTCTTTGATACCACTGATCAAAATTCTTGAGCAAGAGCCTGTTGGATTCTGCTCATGGGTCACTTTGGGGAATGCAGGTAGAATTCCACTGAATAAAAAAACTTAAATCCCTTAGGAGCTCAAATATTTGCATTTTCTAGATTTCAGTTTTACATTCAGGACTTCTTAAAGAACAGTATCAAACACACTGAGATTTTGGACCTAAGCACTATTCCCTGAAAGCACTCAGCAAATAAAATGTGCGGGAAATTGAATTGTCACAGTCATGGGAAACTTAGGCACGGGAAACTTAGGCACAGGAAACAGAACAGGGGAAAAAGAAGAGAGAGAGATGAGAATGAAGGAGACATTTCACATTCCATTATATATTACTGCATGACTTAAAAATGAAGAAAAATACCTCTGCCACCACACACACTTTCTTTGCCTCCCAAAAATGGTTGCTCCGTTCTGCTGCCACGTGGAAAGGGGGACACAAAGAGAGCTGCTGTTAAGCCATTGGCATTCGAGGACTGCATTCAATGTACAAGTGGTCATAGCAGGAGAAACAACACAGTGTTATGCAAAAACAGAGCTAAAGAAAATACCAACAAAACAAAGTGGAAAAAAAGTGGTACCTGAATTGAAGGGTGAGTGATCTCCATGGGGACAAACAAATAAACTAGTTCTTTCCTTCCCACTACATCTTGCATAAGCAAAATACAGAATGGAGGAAAAAAAACAAGTAAAACTCATCAACTTGTCCAGAAACAGCAAGCTATTTCAGGCAGAATTTCCAAGAGAACCAAAATGAGTCACAATAAAAGTCAAGGTCTCACATTTTCATTATCTAATCCTAAAGCTACACAAATCACACCCAGAAGTGGTAAAAGACAATTTACTTACTCCTTCTAGTCATACTTTTTGCCCTGTCTTCAAATCTCTGATATCTTGGCAAGAAACTGTAAACTATCTTGGGGTTATTGAATCAAACTGAAATGGAGAAGTTGACAATGGAGAAAAACCCAGCAACCACTGTTAAACTTCAGTTTACATTGTCAGTCAGCTCCAGCAACATCTGTACCACTCATGCAAACTAGCAGTGTCTGTGTCAAGGAGCGGGGAAAATCCCTGTTTAGTAAAAATCAATAACACAATCACTAAGTGAACCACCATACAAAAGACAGTTACTCAATTTTGTGACAACAAAAGGGGGTGAGAAATAAAAGAACTACTTCAAACTGTAAGAATAGTTGTAACTTATGAAAACTTATGAAAATATTTGTAACATATTGAGGAAAGGTTCTAGGACTTCAGAATTTTCCATGAGCTGAACACAAGAAACTCTACCAACAGAAGTTTGTTTATTATTTTCATGTTTTCAGAAATCACTAAGATTTTACTAAGATGTACACATGTGATGAATAAATGTTTGAACTGCAAATCTGAATGACAGAATTCTTACAAGTAGTAAATATACCTGCAAAAAAACCAAAAACCCAAGGCAAAATTCCACTAAAATAATATTAACAATTGCAAAAGTGACTTCACAAACTAGTATGGTCAACAAAAACTGGAGCTTGCCTTGTTTCCATCTTTCGTTTCACCTTTTTTGCAGCTTCTACCTGAAGATCTACAGAAAGAGAAACTATCAAAAGCAGCAGGCACCATATTTCTCCTTTGTTAATGCTCTCATACTTAGTCTGAGTTTCCTTATGCACTAGAAATGGCCTTAGGATATGCTTATAAACAATGTTCATTCTTTCTCCTCCTCTTTTCCTTACAAATCAAATCCATTTTGAATTTGATTTAAAAGTTACCAGGTTTTTTTTTTTCCAGGTGAGAGAAATGATTTTTTAAGATGCTCAAAAACTGCTTTTCCTCAAGTCTTTTCTAATACATAAAGGTTCTTAAATTGATATACTTTACCTAGTATCAGTTAACACCCCCACTCAAATAAACATTAAGCAAAACCCAGAAATTTAAAGGGCGCCATATTTATCTATATAATCTCATTGCAATTCACAATTAAACTATAGAATTTATAATATATGAGACTACAATTTTTTTAATATATATCTGAATTCTTAAAAAGACCCATTTTACCAATGTAATGGATGTCTCTGGACATGAGTAATGCTGCTGTGATGGCACCGTTGCCAGTGGAACAATATTTCATCTACTATGCCAAGAGGCACAAAAGGACTCATCCTGGTCTGTCACAACCTCCCATTGTTGAAAGAAAAGTAATGACTAAATCATTATGATGCCATAATCATTACCTGGGACCTCACATGCTCATTTAATGATACTTATAATAGCTGAATATATTTTAACACTTAGTTATCATAGTTAAATATGTCAAAAAGGTCAGTGATTATTACCTGCATGATGCCTGCCATTCACCCACGTGACTACCAGCGCTGGTTCAGGACTGTGCCTGCTGTTCTTCAGGGGAAATTTTCTGGGGAGATGTAACCTCAGCAGTCTGGAAGCAATCCAGTAACCTTGCCTTCAATCAAACGCAAACACTCATTATGTAAATTGTGCTATCAGTCTGACTGCTTGAGCTAATCTGGTGTCAGATAGCACTGCAGATTACGATAAAAAGTCCTTTCTACTTTTCCATTTCTAACCTTGTAAAAGAACAAAATAAACCCCAAGTATTTATCTTTTTGTTTTCAAAATTGGTGTTACAGAGTGCTTAGCATTAATTACCTGATTTTTCAAAAAATACCAAGTACAGATCTTTCAATAAATGTCACAGGATGGACCTTCAGATATTCAGCACCTCTGACAAGACCTACATATTTTATCCAAGTATGAAATCAATTTAATTTTAATGCATAAATAAAAGTTCTGAAAACTACAGACATGAGCTAAGTTTCTATGATATAAGCAAAACAGTTAATCCGTGATAACTGCTTATGTTCACATCTTGGTGCAAAGCCAAAACCAGAATCAAATCCCCTTCATTTGGGAAGTCCTGAGACAGAGTGTCTTCTTGACATATTCACCTCCAGGTACTTTTGAAAACAGTCAGGATGTCTTGAAAAACCTTCATCCTAAAGTAGTAGTCTATTACCAGCTGACAGGACGCGTATGATTAGCTCCTCTGACAGTCTTGTTTATGTGTTTAAGAAACTCGAGTTTTAAGGATGCAGATATGATTCAGAAACCTTTCTCGAACAGCTATGTGTCAAACAGCCAGGCATTTATCATTTGTACACCTACTTTTATTCATTTTCACACCATTAAAAATCAATGATGAAAAGCGAAAACTGCTGCAAATTAACTTGCATTGCTGTCTAAGCAAGTCTAACTAAAACACATTGAACTGAAACTTTATTAGTAAATAAACTTATTAATTTGTATGGAAGGAAAGGCCTATCCAGGATTATACTAATTCCAGCTCTCATTAGTATACCCAGACTTGTCTGATGTAAGTTGGGCACAATTTTAATTCCTCTAGTTGCCGTATGCCGAAGCTGCCCTACTGACTGGACAGTGTGTGAAACTGCACCCACTGCAAACAATCTGGACAAACAACACTAAATAAATGCTAATCAGGAAACTGCTCCCACAACAGTGGCACCACAGGATATTGGCTTTCTCACCAGTTTTGAAAACCAACCAACCCAATTATAAGTAGGTTTTGGCTACTGTGATTAACAAACTTCAGCCTGTGTAAATCTGTGTTCTTTGTGACTCCTTTGCATTTAAAAGTATCTTAGCTCGTCAAAAAATGAAAGTGACAACACCATTCTCAGAGCAAATTTGGTAAAAAGAGGAGCACACATATTAATTTATGACTGAAATGTATAGACCCTCTAAGAGAGATTGGACCATAAAGAAATGTGGATAATATACTTGCAAGTAGCATGAGACAAACCCACGAGCATTGCTAAATCTAAGGCATGAAGACCCAGTGTATGCCTTGCTGATGTACTCTGCATTTGGTACTTGCATCACAGGCATTTGCCACAGCTGCCAGGGGTCTAAAAATTGATAAATCCCTGTCCAAAGCAAGAGCGCCGCAGATTACAGCAAAATGCAAGGTTGGTAGATCAGAGAAATACTTGGAAGAGCTCAAGAGTTTGAAAAAACAGGACGCAAAATGTTAGGGAGAAATGTATGGAAGTACCTTGGGACAACTGCCTTGATAAATCATACATGACAGAGTTGGGACTGAGTAAGATCTCCCCAGGTGCAGTATGCCAGCCCTCACCCAGGACCAACCTTCCTTGCTAATGAAACCATACAGTAAAGCGCACTCATAATTTTTCAATTTGAGTCCCTCTAGCCGTATCAGCACAAAAGAAGAGTGTGGTAAGAGAAAGGATTCTTCCCTCCAGCCTCAGTCAGATAATCACTTCTATTTCCTCAAAATAAGTTCTTTTCATGAAATGAAAATGATTTCAAAGAATATGAACTGACAATTGAAAGCTACCATTGATGCCCACAGGATGTCATACATCTCCCTTTCAGGAAATTAAAGCAGTAACAAGAGCAGGCAGAGACAGTAAAATGACAATAAAAATGCATTTTGATTAAATTATTCTACAATAAAGCTAAAAGGAATCTAAAAACAAAGTCTGATTATCATCCTCATCATGCCTGTTGAATGGCTTGAACACAAAATAATTTCAAGATGAGCACTGAACTAGCTGCAAACAGCATTAGAAGTCATATCTGTTTCTCTTCCCTTCCTCTTCAGATGTCATGCTGTCATGATCAGCTTAAACAGTCCCATACAATTTAAAATATCACCTCCAAGAAGAAGGAATCCCTTTTGAATACAGTACTTTCTGTAAAAACTCTGCCAACAAAAACGTTGTTCAAAAGGTGGTCAGATCTTCTGTCCCCACTTCACACTCAGTCTTTCCATAAGGCATAAAATAGGCATTTTCTAAGAAACATGTAAAGACAATTTGATTACAGAGAGAAATGTTTTTACCTTTCTTTAAGGAACAAAAGCAGAGATACATTATTAATACCTAACTATACCAAAACAATGCATGATTTATTCATAACCTAGACACTGTTTCAAAAGACAATTTTTAATCACTTCTTTTTATTATTATTTTTGGTTTTAGGGATTTTTTTTCCAGTATGTTAGTAAATTTCTAATGAGAGCTTATGAGATTTTTGGAGCAGTTTTATTTTTCAGTCCTCTAAAAAACACGTTCTTTGGGAGACAGCAAATTTTATTTGCTTTCACCAATAAAAGAATGTATTTATTAATTTGTTTTACAACTGTGGGACTAGAAAGTGCAAATAAGAAATTTGAAGGGAGTTGTTTTACCTTTGCAATTCTCTAGCTTCTTTGCCCACACCACTATAATATCTGAGGTTGCATTGAATTATAAAGGGATTCGTATTTTGTCATGTTCCTGTCCCATGCTGTAGAAAAAGAGATTAATTTGTGCAAGAAATGAAAGTTGCCTAGCTGACATATGGGTCACAGTTTATCTTCACCTTATAAAAGTGGTTGCATTAGTTCAACACAAACATCTGCTTCTACATTCCTCCTCTTCTTTAGTCCTTTTGCCTATGAAATGACATCCCATCCCATCTAGAGGTCACACAGCTTTCTGTATGATTTTTGTAAATTCGTATTTTAAAAAAGCACATGATCCACCTTCCTCAGAGTTGAAAGTTTAAGAGCAGTTCTGCTGCATTAGTGTGAAAGAAGGGTTTGGGAAAGGTTGAAAATAAGACAAAGCTTCTGTATTAGCAGTGGATGACTTGGGCAAATCCTTCAAAAAGATCAGAGTACAAGTAATCTAGAAGAAAAAAAAATCCCCACAAACCCCCCTTTTCTTCAAGCTTCTTATTAAATGTTGTATTAAATGATAAATAAAATTTATATATTAAGTCTATGAAAACTTTTAGAGTGATTAGACCTTTTACAATCTTATAATTTGACAAAAAAATTGACAAAGCCATCATGGTTTTGTCATTGTCCTTAAAATTAACCCTGTATATCACAGAGATGTTTTGCTAACTTCAGATCCTGCTGCTGCAGAAGTTGCTGGGGGTTTAATGAGGGTGGAGACAAGTGCTCAGCATCCCAAGGGGCAGTTCCTGGAATTGCAATGGAAAACTCAGAAACATTAATCTGCAAAGAGGAATACCAACACCCAGCACAAGATTTATAGACAGTGAGGGAGCAGGTACAATGCCAAGGGCAATAAAGAAATAAAGGTGAAAGCTGAGAGGTTTGGAGTTTAACAGGGAACATGGTGAGAAAGACTGAAAAGATGTGTAACATGAGCAATGGCAGAAAAGAGACACAATGGGAACATGGATTTGAAACAGGAATTATGGAAACAGACTATCAGGAATGGAAAAAAACCTGCAGTTGCACAATCAGATCCACATGACCAGGCACACAGAGATGACTCCAATAATCAGAGAGAGTACAATAAAGTAGGAGAAAGGTATACAGCTGAGGAAAAACAAGTTTATACATAGAAAAAAACCAAATTAGAACAAAAAACCTCTCACACCTTCTTTTTTCTAAAAGAAATCGAAATACAAAGGTTTGTATATTACCATCCTACACTTGTACATGAAGGAATGTGTATATGTACTTTTAACTCCCCGTTTTACTACATATGCAATATTTTCATGGCTTGTATTGATGGCTACAACAGGTTGTGTTGATCAATTCTGTAATCACAGAGCCTGGTATAGAAAGATATAAATTAGTTTCACCAACACACATTTCATCCTTAGCTCTCTGTACTGTAAGAGCTGTGTCTGGACCCATTAGACCAGGGTTATGCAAGGCCCATGCAGTGATGGAAGTGAGTGGCTGCAGACCTGAGAAGAATAAGGCAGAAGGAATGCCACATCTTCAGTTCTAGGATGTTGCCAATATCAGTAGGATGAAGCAATTGCAAAGTGAAGTGCAACTACAAAGCATCTGGGTTACAAGTCTACAACAAAAAAAAGCATTAATGACAAGTGAAATTGCCCTTGTCTGGAGAACTGTATTAGAAATTGAAGTCCTACTACCAAAAGAGCAGAGGTCATCTTGTTATCAAAGGTCTCACAGCAGTCAGACCACCATCTGGGGGTCCTTCTGCACCCAATCCTGCATCCTCATCCTAAAGAAAATACGAGAGACAGAAAATGTTGCTAGGATGATCTATGATTCAGTCTGGTTTTAAGTTGCCGCAAAGGTATGGATGTCAAGGTCCACATTTAAACAGATCCACGTTTAGTCCTAGCTTATACAGGGACAGAAATTTCACTACAGTGGAGAGACTTGTCCCTGTGAACAACTGTATCTCTTTAGCAGTGAGTGAGATCTTACAGTGACAGGTATTTCACCATACTTCCTTCTGTCAGATGGGGCCAGTTCCCACAAGCAGACCTGTCGACAGTCTGTAGCAATATCTGTAACTACTGTCTGAATCATCACAGTGAAATCATCGCAGTGTCTAAACCCAGTAGTTCCATCTGCTTAGAAACTGGGAGAGCAACAACATAAAAGTGAGTGTACTAATATCTCGTATTGATGCACCTTGAGTGTTGAACTAGGGATGAGAAGACTCCTTCTCAAGGAAAAAGGGAGTTTTTTCTTCCCAGTTTTGATGGTATATTTAGTCATCAGGAATACTATCACATAAGAGATCTTACATCAGCATTTTTTAAGACTCTTTATTCTGACTACTATGAAAATTTCCAAAATAAAACTATAGTTTCAGAGAAGAATAGAATACAGCTGTAAAAAATTAGTGGTTTATTCAAGATAATGACTATGATATTAAAAAATTCTTTTTCTTTTCAAAGATATTAGAGTATTAGCAACAAAATGTACCAAGTTTGTACCTGCATAATGTACCAGAAAAAACCCTAAACAAGTAATTTAGCAGTGGCCATTTGAAGGACGACCAAAAAAGGTAATATTCTTGTCAAGCTTTCCATTTTGCATGAAAATTGTCTGTTTCACCAATGTGTTACTTAAGAGTCCCAAGTTGTGAATTATAAAATCTCACATGTCAATAAATATATGGTTTCCTCATTGTTCCATACCCATAACAACTTCAAATAGGCTGTATAGGAGCATCTCATTGCTTTTCCACATTTATGGGATTTACCATGTGTGTGATCTTATATATGTACATAAACATCCGTCTGCTTTGGTTTAGATTTGTAGTGACGGTCTTGTTTTCACACTGCTGTTACTAGTAAGTGTGTTTGTTGCTTTATGCTTTATGAATCACACTCTCAAACCTTGCAGAACTAAAGCACCTCACTTTGTCAGAAAGTAGTTCAGAGATGGAAGTTCTCGTAACTATGTAAAACAGGACTATGTCTAAGCACAAGGCAAATAGTGGTATCAAAAGTCTCGTGCAATGAGGCATGATGAGAAATGTCATGGTTCTTCATGCTGCTGGGAAATAGATATGAGAGATATTTATGGTTTTGTAGCAAGACTGCCATTTTACAGCCACTTTACAAGTATATTGAAAGCACAACAGCAGCTGCCTGAGTCCTAGAAAATAATGCCGCAATGTGTATGGCACCCATGCCTTCCTCTGAGGTGATGAACAGTTTGCCTGTCGACATCCACAATTGATTTGAATGAGCATTACAGGTACCTGAGCTACAGAGGAGAGAAAAAAAAGATCTCGGAGTGAGATTAAAGGCTATAGCAGGTTTCTGTAAATTAAACAAACAAACAAACAAACAAAACCAAAATCAACCAACCAACCAAAAAAAACCACACAAAAAGCTCCCAAAAAAAACAACCAACCAACAAAACACATTTCTTTTATTAGCTCTATGGATTATATGAGCAGTTTGAAAGGAATGATATAATCCACCTCCAAAACATGCAAAATGCTGCTCCAACAAATACTCTTAAGAGAAATGGGAGAAGTTAACAATTACAGTACCATGCTGTTACCGCTAATATTTATTTCCCTAAACTGTAAAAAATATTATTTTCATATCAAGCATTTTTTTAAAATAACAATAACAATTAGAATAATAATTCAATTCAGATGGATGAAAGATCAGTAGTTTGCCAGATGTACCCAAGAGATTTTATTCTGATATTTTCCTTGTCCCTTGTTTGTTATTTTTGTGCTTGGGTTATATTGACAGTAGTCTACAGTTCTCCCTTTCCCATCCTCTTGCTGTTTACTTAGACAGTAATGAACACTATTGTAATCACAGAGAGACTTTCCTATCTCTGACAGTTATTCATCCCTTTCTATATGCTTCTAAATTATTCCTGTCGGAGATAATACTTATCCCTGGCTCCCTTTTTAGGAGTGGTGCAGTATAGACCTCAGTTTATCCAGTTTCTGCATATAACCAAAGAGAAATTCACTATTGGAACACAGTAATGTTTCATGTAGTTTAGCTTGCCACTACCGATCACAGAATCACAGAATATGAGGTGAAAGGGACTTACAAAGATTATCAAGTCCAGCTCCTTGCCCTGCACAGCACCATTCCCAAGAGTCACACCATGTGCCTGAGAGCATTGTTCAAATGCTTCCCGAGCTCTGTCAGGCTGGGTCTGTGACCACTGCCCTGGGGAGCCTGTGCCAGTTTCTGAATGTAGTCTAAAGCAAAACTAAAAGGAAACTCAGTAAATAAGCAGTTTTACATTCAAATAAAATATGGAATAAAAATACTTGTGTGATACATTTTAAGGATAAATATATAATCAGATGGCACTAGATGGTAAAAAAAAAGGACTGGAAAGCGATTTTATCCTTGGTAGTTGCCAGTATCAGGAAGCTATATCAAGCAGCACAAGAGAATTCAAATATTTCTTTCCTGGTGAGAAATTCATAGCAGTGCCTCTTACCAAATCAAATACAATCTGTAAATTCCTGACTGTTATTAACATGAATCTATATAACCCCAATGTGTCATGACCCCACACCCACCTACCTACAAAAAAAAATTTATTTGTTGGCTTTTTTTTTATGAGTAGTTGCTCACCTGAGGATAAGCTGAGTCATAATTATAAAAGAGAGGAAAGCATACATAGATTCAACACCAAAGAGTAAGAAAAAAGCAGAATTAAAGCATGTTGTTGTTCTTTTAAAGCAGGTACACTGAAGGGGTTATTTTTCTATTAATGGTGCTCTCACTGACTTTATTCTGGTGTTATTTGAACAAACTGCCTTCTATTGTAATCTGTAGTGACACAAAGCTCTGCAGGAGACAGGATGCTTTGAACTATTCCCGTTTTAGATTACATCTAGAAATTGCATGTTTAAAGCTGAATTTACATGTTGAATGCAAATCTTTGAGACTGAAATGGCATATCAAACTGGTGCAGCTGTACACAATTAGAGCAAAATGTGGCTGTTGTTTCAAAAAGGCTTTCTTTTGTTGTAGTATATGGTGTTGTTCATTTGTTTGGAAATACATCACTTATCTCCAACGCATAGGCCTATTTGTGAATTAGGAGCTATTACTTCAAAAGGATTTCATAATCATTGAAAAACTATCCTATACCCCATAGCAGGTTTTTGGGTCAGAAGCTGCTGTTTGAATCCAGTTTTCACTCTTTTTAGAAGGTCTGTCATTAGCAATGTTTTTTGGGGCTGAGGTGGTTTTTTTTTGGTTTTTTTGTTTTCAAAATCATGTTTTAGTCTCAGTCAGAGCTTCCATGTACTTCTTATCTCACACAAAAAGGAAACTGTTCTTTGCTGTGGGTATATGATGTCTTTCTATTTCCTCATCTCAGAAGGTGTCAGGGCTTCACTAAGGATTCCCACTTAAATCAAGCAGGAGAGGACAGTGCAGACTGAATACAAATTTGTGCTGGAGAAGTGGAACAAGGTTAGCGAAGTGTGCAGTTGGTGAGATTGATGTTGATACCCTTCACTGCCAAGTGAAATGCCAATAATGCTTGTATAGCATTTTGTGAGGGCAATGGGAGTATTGATTCCTGAGCAATAATAAAGAATGAAGTTGCTCTCTCAGGTATAAAAATATTGGCAACTGTTACAAAGAATTGACTCATAGAGGCCTGAGTGTTGGCCTATCTTAATACAAATAATTCAGGCTTCAGAAGGATTTCAAGAGCAGCCAGGCATAGTCCTCAGGCACATTCTCTGCTATTAATTTATCTGCAGCTTTCACAAGTGTCTCTGTCTATCAGCCAATTGGTCTTTGAGGTGCAGGGACAAAAATGGATTTCTGAAGGCTTGTTGGGAGATAATATGAAAAGCCAGTTGAGCCATGAATTTTTAACATATAAAATCAAAAAAGTTACATTCCTTTCTTGCCATTTTTTATGAGAAAAAGCAGAACATATGGTTTCCATGCACTCCATAAATAAATTTAACATGCATTTCATTGGGAGCTGAGATTTCTAAGGTTAGTATTTTTATTGGATTGCTTAAAATAGCTTTACTCACTGAAAGAAGTGTAAAGCTCCCAGAACATGAAGCTGTTATAGACTATAGTACATCTTATGCATTCCCTAACAATTTGCAGTATGCTGTCTCTGCTTAAACATGAGGACTAAATGTGTCCTGAAAAATTCTGAAGATCAGTTGTCTTTTGTGGTGTTGAAAAGCAAACACCTTTAAATGACTTCTCACTTCTAAAATTGTGAGGCATGTCTGTTCACAGCTAACTAATGGGATTCTGCTCCATCCATCACCAACTATCAAAAGTACAACAGAAATGGAAGCACTGGGAGTACATAAACAGTTGTAACAAAAGCAGTGATGAAATCCACAAAGTGGTGTAGAATTAGCTGCATTTACTTGGCAAATACCTCACCCATACTTAGTGTAATAATGAACATTTGACAGAACTGCTGCTGACATGGTGAACAATCAATTTTCTTTCAACGGCTATTAGATACCAAAAATCTATCATTATTATCTATTGTTTTTTCTTTAACAGTAGATTTCTCACACTAATGATAGAGACTTGATGATTTTTAATCAAGAAAGCCAGTAAACAAAGGGCAAATAAAGTCACAAATAATTCCCAAAAATGACAAACAACTTTGTCAGACAGGAAGAGTTCTAATTACTGACCTTACCGATTCCAAGGAATCAATATCTAAATCTAAACATGTCTGTTAAAAAATAGCTTAAACCATAGTGAAATAACTTATCCTGCCACAAATGTCTGCACTGAAATGAAGTACATTCACTGGTTTCATACTGGTTACGCTCTTCCTGAGTCAAACACATAATGAATTACTCAATCTTACTGGCTCAGAAACCTTCACAAGGATTTCACCTCTATATTACAAATCTTCAAGGAAAACTCTTGGTCTCTGAATAAATGCACAATCAAAGGGGAAGATCATGCCCTTCAAAACAGAAGGCCAGTGCCCAGCCCAAGCCAAAAGGAAACAGGACCAACATAATATGGCTGGTGGAAAACCATAGGAGAAATTGCCAGTAGCCATGACTACTGAACTACTAATGCCTTTGGATGACTACATATTAAAAACCCAATGGAGTTACACATAGTTGAAAAGTATTCGAAAACTTATTTTCAAGAGGACGAGGAGGTATTGCATGAGAACCATATGAAAGAAAGCACATTAATGAATCTTAATTCAAATAAACAATTTAAGATTCCTTTACCCTCAACAGACCCTTTTCTGTGTTTTTTAGACATCCATCCATCTATTATGTCAATAAAGGAACACACCCAAAGGAAGCCACAGCTTTTGTCATCTGGAAGAAAATGTTCCCTTCTACAACTGATAGACTTTGGTATTCATAACCCTGACCCATTCCTCTCTTTACCAAGCCAAAAACTGGCTGACAAAGTATTTCTTTGTAATACTTTGTTGCATATAAGTCAGTTGTCTCTTTATTCAGACCCCATCCAGGTTTTGACAAATAATCTCTTTATTTCCTAATATCTATTCAACAACATTTTTGATAGAAGCTTACTTTTTCTGTGAGAGAGGGTATAAATAAAAAAGCAAAGGGCTCTTTTTTTGGTCTTAGGTCAGTTGTGTGTCCATTAAACATATGCATTATTATTAAGTGCTAATGCAGATTATTATATATTATTAATATTTTGACATTTCATATTGCAACAGAGTCTACTTACTCTGTTTCAAAGCTAGAGATGTATCAAATTTCTTTGAGACTCTTTTTGTGTCTGTCAAGTCTAGTGCACCTTTTACAGGAAAACCCCATAAATCTTTACACAAAATCAACTACCAGGGATGCCATTTCTCTTGTGACATTCTCATGACACCACTTCTGAGGCACCAAAATCCTCTACTACCTGTTTCTCTCTCAGATATAAAGAACCTCATTCTTTCCTAGCAAAAGAAGTTTTTGTACATGCATTTACACTCATCTGACCAGCTTCTCTTTCCTTCAATCCCATTGCTAAAAAGCACTCCTATTACTTAGAGTACAAGACAGATATAATGCAGATTTCCTTTATATTATGCAAACAAACAGGAAGTAACTAGTACCTGTTGTTACTTTCGACTACTGAATATTGTAACTCAAAGTCCACAGCAATGCTTGATCTTTATTTTCCTCAGTTATTTTTATGTAAAGAAAATTCACTAAACTAATAAATTATTCTTCTAATTGTACATAGTTTTGTCTCTATTGACATCAAATTTGACCTGCCATCATGTTGCCTATTAATTTATTACAGCCATCTCTCATTTTTGGTATCATAAATCATTAAGTATCATCTTCATGTTTCTTTTCTGTTTTCCTTTCTTTACTTGTGTCATAGCTATATTAAGACATACCAGTCCTAGAACAGGCAAGCATTGTAAAGATTTGAAAAGACAGGTCGTATGTGTTTAGAGATGTGACCTGCTTCTTAGTTCTTTCTTTAGAAAAGATCAGGAAGTGTCATTTCTTGAGACATTCAGTTTCTCTGAAAAGGTCTTCCAGAGCCTTTGGTTCAAGCTTCCAGATGGCAATGTAGTACAGAAGAGGAACAAGAGTAAAATGAAGATTAATCTCCATGTGGGTGATAAGTGCTGAGAGCACCACAAGATCTGTCTGGTAAAAATCCACTGCGACAGAGCTGGGGAAAACAGATGACCAAACTGACATAAAGATGCTGAGCTTTACCCTTTGAATCCTGCAGGTTATTTCTGTTGATTAGACACTGGAGAATCATAAAAATATTAAACATTAAAAGTGTCTTAGTTGTACTATTAGGTCTTGAATTTTAACCCTGCTGTCATGTTTTTGTTCCTGTATTTGCCAAGGTTAAGCTTTAGTTACTCAAGCACAACCCAGATGATGTCTCAGTGTGTTCACCAGTACTAACATTTTTTTCCCCTTTTACTCATGTATTTCAAACATTCTGTCTAGTGACTTCAGAGAAACCAGTAGGAGGGAAGAAAACGTGTTTCAAACTGTTGTTTTGGTTTTTGTTTTTGTTGTTGTTGTTGTTTTGGTTTTTTTGTTTTATATATATCCACTTCTGTTGTGCAGTAAGGGCAGATTCCCTTCTACAGTTTGTTGAACAAAGCAATTGGTGATGGACTGAAGATATTCAAATCCCAGATATAAATTCACTTATAAGGTGAATTTAGTTATCTTGAAAGGTATTATACTGAATGCCCCAGAGACTAAACTCATTGACTTATTCACAGAACTGCTACAGTGAAATATGAAATAGTGCAAGCTCTCCCACTGGAGTGCTCCAAGCCTGACCTGTTCAAATGACCTATGAGGGGAGAGAATAGTTCAGCTTTTATATTCATTCAGGAAAGCACTCCTTTCCCTTTAATCAATGGCAGAACCTCTGCTGAATTCAATGAAGGCTTGATCAGATCTTTGTCCTGTAAGAAAGAGACTGTGACCACTGAACAAGCCACAGACAAAAAAGATCAGGAAGAGATGATTAAATGGCTGTGGACACATGCAGCAAATGGGGTAATCATACTCCTGGGCACACAGTTCTGGCCTTCATACAAGTGTACAGGTGGCAAAAGATCATTATCTGAGTGTTCTAGATCTGATATATTTGGGGTTTTTTTAACCTTAAATTCATGATACAGTAGAGTTTCACCTCAAATAGAAGCTTTCTTTTTTGCTGCTGAAAGAGAAGGGAATCTTGAATCAGTATATTCGATTCTACCAACCATGTGAATTTGGGAAAGTCACTTCGTTCCTTTTTTGTTGCACTCTCACTTTTGTCTTTATCCATATGTGTAATGAGAGGCTATAACAGCTACCAAATTAGCAGAAGAAAAGAAGATACAGATGAAAGAGAAAGGTAATTGGGGTTTACTCCAAATTTTTTGAGTAAGGGATGTCTTCAATGCCCAGGGTATGACACTTGTTGACAAAATCATGTACTTGTGTAACATATTCTTATAATACCCCCTTGGAAAAAATAATTCTGCATGCAAGTATAATAGGATCCGTTTGCTAAGGTAAAAATAAAAATATTGTAAATGTATGGTAAATATAAAAATATTTGTATTTATTTAGCTGCCAAGCACAGTGATAACTACTATATTCTACAGAAGGCCTACTGGTGGATATTCAGTTTCCCTGAGTCCTGCTGAATTTTCATTACAAGTGCCAGCAAGCAAGTTCCAAGTTGTTAAACATGGAAGAAATCTGGAGGAAGAAACTTTGTCAATCACTGACAACAGGCCCTTGATAATAAAATTACTGCACTCTGAGAAAGGTTTGTGTTAGCATTTGGGAAAGGAAGAAGAGTGACCTTTGTTTCCAAGACCCAAATGCCAAAAATGTCCACCATGATCTATGCCTTTTGCTACACTTTGGTGGGTTTTTTTCTGTATTTGCCAGTTTCTACCATACCTTGACACTCAATAGGGTTTGAAATACTTGAAAATAAAAAATGATGAGCTGATATTGTCTTACACCTCTGCTTTACTCCTTCTGTACCCTTTCACTCTTATTTTAATTACTCAGGCACTATTTGTCTGTTGTTCTTCCTGCTTTAATCCTGGATTTAGTTTTTTTTTTTCCTCTTATATAAATTTGTCAACATTGATACTTTTCTTCTACTGAACATAGATCAGCACACTTAGAGCTTCAGTCATTGCGTGGGTACTCTGCCATTCAGTTCAGCAGCAGTGGCAGGCCTTGTATATAAATCCCTACTGAACATTGGATTCATTACTTTTGAAATTGAGATAGCCAGCTGAAGAGTTTTCTTTTACTAGGTCAAAATATAACTCTAGCTAGCCTGACAACAGCTCAAAGTTGGATTTTCAGTCCTAATTTCTGATCTGGCATCCACATGAAACTTTCACTGGTGTGCTCTCAGACATTAAAGACAAACTCATGAGCTGTTATTGAAGATTTAAGCACACAGGAAGCATGGAGGTGTCTGAAATTATCTTGACTACAATAAAACTGGAGAAGAGAGAAAGGAACCTCTGTCTATCCAGTTATTCCCTTGTAAACATAAGATTAAAGTTCCCCATGCCAGCCAAACAGGGATACTTAAAATACAAGTCCATAAAAACCACATCAGACTTGAAAAAAGGTTTGCAGCTCTGAAATTTTGTCAAACTGCTAAAAGCTGAAGCATGAAGATAGAAGAACACATAGAATTTGACTGAACACCCACAGAAATCAGTGGGAGACTTTCCACACATTTCAGTCAGTAACATCTCAAGCCATCCAACATGTTTCAGATCTATTAGTATGGCTTTTTCCTTAAGTAATATGTTCAAATGCAAAAACACACCTCAATGTGAATTAAGAGAAGTGAAAAATACAGTTTTTACATAACACATGTTTTTGACATTGGAAAGTAGATACATCAAAACTTTCTTCTTCTAAAGAGACAAAATGAAATTAATATAATCATTCACTTTTATCACCTAATTCACATCACTGAAAACAAAATAATCCTTTAATAATATAAAAGGATTTTGAGTAAACGTATTTCCTTTAAAATATGCATTATAACCACATGAATGTGTAAAAAATTTCACAAGTGTATAAATGTGATGTGTAGAGCACTCCATAAACATATAAAACAGTGACCCTGCTTCAAAAATGTTAGTCTAATTAGACAGTACATACATAAGGGAGTGGGAGGGAAAAGAGTGAACTGATGAAATCATTGAAAAGAAAGGGTAAAAGCTAAGAACACATTTCGTTAGCCTCATGATTCATAAGGGTCTTATGTATATAGACATACATCTACTCACTAGATGAGTAGGCCAACATTTATCATTCTCATTTCTCAAGTTGTGTGTCTAAACGAGTCATTCGAAAAGAGTGTGAAGGGCTGTCAGACTGCTTCAGGAAGTGGGATGAAGACAAATGGGGCCATATGGAAGAAGTTATGAGAGCAGAGAGAGAAGCGCATTGAGACAAACTTACAACTCTTTTCCTTGGATCAAACAAAGAGAGAATAGAAAAAGCAGGTGAAAGTACAGAAGTAAATGGGTGGCCAGAATTACACAACACCCTGAAGTGAAATCATGGTTTTTCAACCCTGGTACCAGTGGAGATGGCATATTGTGCTCTATCTACTAAGCCAGGCAGCTTCCAGGCAGGCCTTTTTCTAATCCTTTGAGCAACAGACAATTTCATTACATCTCTGGAAACTTATTTCCTTCAGTGTATCTTCACCATCAATGGACAAAATATGAGTCTGAAGTTACAGCTTTGAAATTGCACATGGCATCTGTGTTTGTAGCCCCCTGTATGGATTGACAGTCTAGGAAAAGTAATTGGAAGTTGCTGCACTATCAAAGTGAAGGATAAAGTTTTCAAACACAAATGTGGTACAGAATTTTGTTTGTAAAGCAAGGGAGAAATAAAGCAAGCAATGCTGGTACATTAGAGATATGAATTAATAATTAATAGCTTATAAATGAGTTAACAGCTCTTTACAATGACACATAATTGTAGGGAAAAAAATTTATTACCAAAAGATCACTAACAGCTTCTAAATATGTTGGTTATTCCAGTGAAAAAACATGAGTGTTAAAAAAAAAATCAATTAGACCCCTCTTAGGTTATAACTGTCACATAAACAGCTTGTAAATTAGTAAAAAACAGTATTCTAAAGTAAACTTCCATTCTCTGGCTGTTGCTGTTGGTAGCAAAGCAAGCAACCTGGTTATACTACAAAATGAAAAAAAAAAAAAAGCATTTAATAATTACAGTTTGAATATGCATTTTTTAAATAAAAAAATAAAAAATATTACTGCTTAAACAAAACAAAAATACTACCTCTTCATAATATTTCACATAGAAAAGAATATTTAGACACGAGATAATGTTCAGGCATAATTCAGCCTAACCAATTTGTTTCTGTTTAGGGAACAAAAGATCCAATGTAAAAAAACATGATAAAGGAATAAGGAAATATTACAGTCTTGTCCACGTAGCTGGAAATAATTTGCTTTCATTATTTTGATGATATAAAGCTGGCAAGAACACGTAGAATTAAAATTGTATGTTACTTCTATGAGGACTGCATTGACTTTGAGAGTATACAACCTATGTTATGCAGAAAATCATATTTATGCATCATTATACATCTTCAACTTCAGAAAGATTTTTATTAGCAGAAAAATAAACAGAGTCCTATAAAATTCTATTCTCACTTTTTGCTGTTTGTTTATGTTCAATGCATTATATTCCCCATTTATGCATACATAAGAATATTAAATGTACTGAAATTCTAATTACTGGCAGCACTGAATTCCAAGGTGAAGTATGTATTGCTATACCAAAATCCATATTAATAGAACTGATTATAGGAGAGTATGTATATGGGAAAATGTGAATGTCTTATAATGAGAAAACTCCTGTGGTTCTGAAGAATGTCAGGACTCACAAAACAACTTGCTGAAAAAAAAAATATTGTCCATTTATTCATCAGTTCATACCCATTTCTTGACTTTATGTTTACTTCACACTTTGTTCTACAGAAAAACTTCAGCACAGGAGCTAAAATATTGACTGTTGATTGTCATGAACTCGAGCCCTAAATTATAAGAACTAGTAGGACTATTCTCCCACGTGGAAATTCAGGAAAATGCTCCATTAAATTGACTGGGACAAGGCCTGGACCAGTCAGAAGTAAAGACTGGTCTTGAGTTACAGGAGTAATTTCAATTGAATCAAGAAAAACAGGTTCAGGATAGCATATAAGCAAAATTTAAGTACAAACAGATCCACTTTTTAAGAAACAAAACACTAACAACAGAAGAAGTGGATTTCAGTAAACAAAAGTTAATGGCTCCCTCCAGTGAAGACCAACACAGAGAGATCGAAATTCCTCACCCACAACACATTTTTTGGTTTTTGTTTAAATACCTTCTGAAAACCAAGGCTGTTCTCCTTGTGCAGACTGCCTTATCATGTTAGCCCAAAGCTAGTTCTGCAAGAATCTGACCTTTCTATTCATGGGCAATGACATTTCTGTATTAGCTTAGCCTCATGCTCCCATAAACACATACAGACTGGCACAAGTCCAATTATAATTAATGTCATCTCTCTCTCTTTAGCTCTTAATTTTATTTTAAATAGAAACCCAGTAATATATAACTAGTTGGCTAGTCAGCAAAGTGGCATAGACTTAATCAAAGATAAAAAGCAGACCAGACTATACAGGAGCTATACACAAAAACAAATCTATTAATTTGTAGGTAGCATGCCAAAAATGGTACACTGAACTTTGTACATTGAAATTTAAATAAACATTATCATGATTACACAGGTTGAGTGGTTGTGGGAAAACTGGGTGGCACAAGATGCTGTAACAGGCAATAAAACGCTGCAGATTAAGATCAGTTAAATAAACACAGAGAAGACAAAAGTTATGTGAGCTAACTTAGTATAGTCAAAATGATCCATGAAAAATAGAACAATATAATTATATCTCAATATGTCAAGGTATTGTGGCGGCACTTGCACAGAGCCTGGGAAAGCAGCAATATAAAATGGGAAGAATAAAAGCCAGGTGAAAAAGATTGAAGTGCATGGTGATGTGCTGTAGAAGGCAGGGCTGTCAGAATGAAAAGCACAATACAGACTGTTGTGCAATGATAATGACTGTGCCAGAATGCACTGTATTTACTAACACAGTAATTCTTCTAACATCTTATCCATTATTCAAGCTGAGTCCACTTGCAGTGCCAGCACATAATAGTACAATTTTCTAGAAGTCAGGCATGTTTCACTAACTTGCACTTCCTTAGAGTAATACAAATAAAATTTAATACCAAGCAAGAGTTGCAAATTAATTTAGTAGAATGTTGAGAGCTTAAATAAGAGAGGTTAAACTCTAGAATATCATGGAAAATGCCATGTCTGAAATTAAATGTTTATTATAAGCATGTAATATCTGACCTAACCAGCACAGTGGCAACTCTTGGTTTCAAGCAATCTCAGTGGATCGCTGAGAGCTATAAGAGGATCTGTGAAGACCATCCCCACAATATTTTGCAAACCTGAGTGGGTTCTCTAATTAATAAAACCTCTCTAGAAATGTGAATGAACCAGTTTACAACATGAAATCTGACAAGCCGGATTGCTTTCTTTATCCAGTGTGTCATGAGTTACGTTGCTCTTGCTGTAACACTGCATGAATGAAAACTTGTGTGTTTCTTAATGTTGAAAATATGTCCTAAGTAAAACTGAGTATTCTTAAAATTTATTCATAAAATACATACAATTATTTTAATAATAGGATATTTTAAGATATACTTAACAGAAAAATCAACCCTATTTAATAAATCAGTTGACTAGGAGCACAATGGAGCTTTTCAGGGTTATAGAGTTAACTCTTTTTAGAAACTCTATCAGCCACCTTGTGATAACGTTCCAATTATTTGTCATGAATATTAAGTAATTGCTCAAATGCTCAAGTGACTTCAGAAATTAGGAGATATGGAATCAGTCTGGATGTCTACTTAGAAAACCCCCAACAAACAAAACATTTGAAATTTGTGCAACACAACACTGCCTGTGCCAAATCAATCCCATTGTCTTTCTTACTACTAATTGAGGTATCCCACATCTCTTTGCATGAGAAGATATGTGAAGGTCTTATCTGAATCTGCATAAAAAATCAATAATTTTTCAGGACCTCACTCATTCTGAAGATTGCAAGGATCAAAGAGAAGTTTAGAGAAGAAAGGAAAATTCTGCATAAAGGAGCAATTTCTGCAAAGACAGCATGAGAATTTTTACACTATGTAGATTAGATAGTATTCACACAAATTACTCGTGGTGTGTTTTGTACCACAAAAAAAATTGGGGAAAGGAAAACTGTTTTGAATGTTTCTAATAAATAGAAAAATTTCTGTCCAGGAATTACACAGGATTTTACCTAACTGCTATCTGACTAAACAAGGTTGCAAACCAGATGAAGACTCTCTGTAGCACATTTGAAGGTATAATTTTGGCGAGGGTTAGGGGGAATGGAAGTCTCCAAAGCCACTACATTTAAATGATTGGAAAAATGCTGAAGTACCTTAAAATACTTGCCTGCCTTTGGCTTTAATGCTTGTAGATTTGAAAACACAGTGTGAATGAATCCATTCAAGACACCCTCAATATCAACACAAGGGTGAAAAGGAAAAGCATGTCAAATATCACTTAGTCTACAAGCTTTCATTTAAAAAGCATAGTTCCTGAAAATAATTTCAAATTCTAAGACTGTTTTTGTTCAATTTTTCAAAAATACTCTCAGAATAACCCTTTTCTTACCGGTATTTCTACACAGTCAGATTTAAAATATTGGCATCCTCCTGATCAATGATGAAACCACGGTTAAACAACTCTTCATCTATTTTAAGCCCAGGACTTGACTTATTCTAACTATGTAGCAATAAATATTCCATAACTAGGAAAAATCCTCCTTGGAAACTTAGTTGGAAGTGGACTGAGAAAACCATATTCACCCCTTCAGTATAGTCCTCTGCATAATTCTATGAGGATTAAGTTTGGAATTGATGTAAGTTCATGGCAAAGGGAACAATATTTCTGAAATTTCTAATTAGTGTTGTTAAAATAGTTATAATTTAGTTGCAGAAAAGTTTCAATTTGATTTGTCATGACAGATTCAACCCTAAACAGTGCCAACAATTAAGTTTAAGCATAGTGCACACTCTAGTATATGTCTACCTGACTATAGATGTAATTCAGCTGAGGAAAACTCCAATAATTCAGGTTTCTGTTGCAAGTTATTGAATAAGTTCAAACATGTACCACTAGAAACTGAACAAATATTTGGATCCCCTACCCAAAGTATTTTCCATCCAGCTGGATCTCAGGATTTATAGTCTTTGACAGACCAGCGCTCCAAAGTTAGGTCAACTTCAATATCAATATGATTTAGTCAAACACAGATCTTATTTCCCTAATCTTCCAATATCGTTTCACTCCAGATGAAGGTGAACTCTGTCCCTTAGCTTAGCTGTAGATAGGAATGTAACTGCTGAACTGGAAGTACAAGAGGTTTTTAACATATAGAAGTTGGACATAGGCTATTTCCATGAGGAGGTTGTGTATTTATCTGCTTATGAAGAAAAGGCAGAAAATAGGACATGCTGAAAATTTTCTTCAAGATGCATAGCAACAGTAGAAGGAATGAAGAAGATGACATTCGTCAATGAATGAACAAAAGATTCAGAAATATTTGACACCTGAGAAAAGTTCCATGACTCAGTATGGAAGGAGTGGTTGGAGGGAGTAATTACAATAGATAAGCCAAAACCAACTTCCAGGGAAACTGTACAATAGTTCAAACTACCTGCTTTTGTTTTGAAAACCTTTGAAATACTGAGCTATTCTAAGAGCATTGAAATATTGGCGTTGTTTTGGCACGCCAACAGATCTCAAAACACCCTTCAAAAAGGAAACTTGAACAATCTGATGAATTGTTTTCTTATTCTTTTAAGGTAATAAGCATACAACTTGCAACAGTCCAATTCCACTGCAGACTTCTAAAGTGATTTAAAGCAGTGGTCTCTACTGGCCATCTCATCAACGTGATCAAATGCCAGTTCACCTCTTGCAGAGTATAATTTGTTTTGTCATGTATGTCAGTATAAAAGATTAGTGCATTACATGTCCACACACTTAGTACTCAAGAGACTCCCTAGCTTAAACTTAGCCTAGGATCTGTTTAACTTTTAAGACTGGACTGGACAAATCCCAGGAATGTCATAGCTGCAAAATTAATAAAGACTAGGATATCAAGGAAAATTATCAGTTTTCTAAATTAATTTCAGAAGTTTAAAATACTTCATTTAACATTGATATACATTTACTTCACACTAATGTCTCTACCTTTTCATTCAATAATATTCTTTTCCTCACAGGCCCACATGGGTTAAATTTACAATTAGATAATAAAAGTATGTAGTAAATTATTTTTTACATGGCTATTATTTGATAGCCTTTATACTGACATCCACCACGTTAATGAACAGAAGTTAATCTCAGTAATTTGCATCTCATACTGATATTGATGGCTCCATTTGGAATTACAGTAATTCCACATGTCTCTCAGCAAAGAAGAAAATTAATTCAGCAGTGATTTTACAACAAATGGGACGAGTAAGAGTAAAGCACGTCATACTGTAATGCACATAAACTCATGCCTCTATTGAACACCATCCGACAGATAACATAATTACTTACAAAATCAGCTTTTCTGTGAATAGATATAGCCTGTAATTTAAACAAACAAACGAACAAAAGCCTATAAATGTATGCTTTTTACAAAGATGAATACACAGAGAGTGTCAAGCTCTATGAGATGGAAGACACCTATAGATAAATTGGGATGGAAAAGCCCACAATATTCCTGCATAATTAACTGTTCTAGAAGTAAGCACTCTGGGTTTTCACATTTTCATTTGGTAAATTTAACTTTCATAAATACCATTTTCTCCGTGAATTATTTGAAAAAACTTGTTTTCATGGGTTTTATCTTGCATAGATGTATTCATGCAGCTGAATTGTAGAGAAGAAATGAATGCGTGAAGAGCTAATTATAGCTATAACTAATAGTTTCACTGGTGCCATAAATAACAGGATAGAATCTGAATTATAGTGTTTGGGCAAGAAAAGTTATTAGACTTTTTAAAGCTAATATCAGCAAACAAACATTTCAAGGAAACACTAGACTGAGAAGACAGAATTACCACAATGTAGGAGCCAGAGGTTGTGCTTTTCACCATGAAGTATCTTGATACTCTACACATTGACTTGTGAACTTGAGAAATCCAGTGTAATTGGCAAAAAACTGTCATTTCAAACCCAAAAGAATGCTAAATGCCATTGTTTCACACTAGAGGTCACCCCCGGTAAGAAAATATAATTGTAGCATATTTTATTTTTTGCCTGTAGCTGGTACAATAGTGAAAGTGTGTTCCTTGTAGTACAGATATAGAAAATTTTCTTTTTTTTTTTTTTTTTAAATGCTTGTGTGTTAAACACCAATTCAGACAAGTAAAAGAAACTTCATTAAGAGATTTCACTTTTCATTATCACAGAGTACCTGTTTATTAATCACCATATTGAAAAACATTTTGTTAAAGAAAACAGATATTTGATTTCAGGGATTTTCTGTTAATAAACAATATAATAACATTTCAGTTGAAGAAATGGTATATGTCTCATGATCTTTTTTGATTTTTTCTTACTTTATTGACAAGGGTCAACACTGTTGGCTAGGCACAGCAACATACAAATACACAACAATTTGCATTTGAGCTAAAGTAGAATATTATAGCAATGAAAGGGAGCATATCTTTACTACTGCTAATTAAAATTTTTTAAAAATACATATCTGTGTCACTGCAAGTATTAAGATTAATGGTTTAGGAGGATTTGAAAGAGGAGGAACTCCATATTAGGTTGATGATAAGATCAAGATACAGCCACAGCAGTTATTTGCATATGCATTGCTATATACATGAGCTTTCATTTTTATGAGCTTTCATTTCTGGCTAGGATTTCAAAAATTAGTGTTTGACAATGGTTGGAGAGACAAATGTTAAAAATGTATTTGTTTATTTTTGTCTGTACAAACAGAAGTTTGTACTGAATATAACTAAGAAACATTTTTAGCTCTTCTGTTGCGCTATGAAAATGCCAGGTATTCATCAATGAAGACATAAATCATTATCTTTTTGTTACCAGAGGTTAAAACATCTACTTCTTATCAGTATTTTCTTCATTCCTCCAATTTTTTCAGCAAGGCAATCTTATTCACAGGAGAGATGTAGCTAAAATTTATGTGAAAAGCTGACTGCAGCAAATGAAAAGGAACTGACAGGATCAGGCCACTTCAGTGGGTTTTGGTTGCTATGTTCTGAATACTTTAAAATGATGTATATGCCAAAGCACCTTGAATAGTCAGTGAACTGTAACAGTTACCATTTTCCTGAATATTCTAGAAAATTACCCATCTGGCTTGCCTGGATTTTCCTGCTTTGTTTGTATAGTGTTCTTACTGCCCAAAATGGAAGACACATTGCAGTTCTGAAATGCATGATAATGCTTTACATCACATAGCCATGCAGTTAGTTTCTACAGCTAGAAACCTACAGAAAGCCTTGGGGACCAGCAAGAACAAAGCAAAAAATTTATCAAGAAATAATGTGCACCAGTGTAATGTACAGTCACTGTAGGAATGTACATACAGTCATGTATAACCTTATGTTTCTTAGCACAAGGGTTTTGTAGTGCCTGTCAACTCTTGGATGCCTTTAAGATATAGAATTTTTCATCATTTAGTTTTATTTGATGTGAAATAAGTTGATAAATTTTATTTTCCTCTTTAAATGACAAAGTGATATTAGTACTCGTCAACAGATTTTTATATTTTATTCCAGAAGAAATCATTATACAAATATGTCATGACAAAGAGTTAAAATTTTGTCTTACCTTGTGGGAGTTTGGGTGAAAAAAACTATTTGGAAAGAAATTTTTTCGGCAAAAATCAGAAAAACTCTAACCTAATTTACAAGGTTCATAAACCTGAAAGGATTTATATAAATAAAAGCACATAAAGATCCAGAAGAAAAGAAGGGGAAAAACCCAGAAGATTGAACTAAGAATGTGCTAAGAATTACATCCTTTAATTATGTAACTACATGTTTCAAAAATATGGCTTAAATGCCCATTATCTCAATTCTAGAAGTCATCTGGTCTATGTACGTCATTGTAACTCTTCTTTACACATTGGTGTGTTTACTGAAACTTGTTTCTTTGCTTTTAAGAAAGTTGATGGATATTTCAAAATCTTTTCTGAGACCACCATGAAGTCTAGTTTTAACTTTTTTTTTTTTCAAAAATCACCTATTTTTGTTCACACAAGATATAAATAGAAACTATTACTGAATTGCAATTAAAAGAACTGTCATCTACTTTTTACAAGTGCCTATGAAGGCAGGAAGTAGAATGAAGACAGCCACTTCTAATTAGTCTGCAGGCAGTAGAATCAAATTTCATTTTTTATAAAAAGGATTTGACAAGTTTTACAAGATTTGGGATAAGAGGCTGGGGGGACCCACCAGCAATTAAAAAAAAAAACAAAACAAAAAACAAAAAATAAACACACAAAAACAAAAACAAAAACAAAAACAAAAACAAAAACAAAAACAAAAACAAAAACAAAAACAAAAACAAAAACAAAAAATGAAAACCCAAGAAATATTTCGCTTGGGACAAGTTGCTCCCAGGACATCAATAATTTAATCTTCTAAAGTGAATTTAACTTCATGCAATAAGTATCATTATAGTACCCACTAATGTCTTATAAAATCTTCAAATTGTTCAAGCATATTTATATGTAGTTAACACAAGTTTTTTTGCTGTAGAGATTGTAAAGTCAGAAGAATCTGACAGAATATATTGGCAGCTCAGACATGCCATGGTACCTAGGAAAGTTTACTATCTCAAACACCAAATTTAGTTCTGATGTGGAATGAAACTGATCCTGTTTCCTCCAGAGTTGCAGTAAAGGTGGGTTTTTGCTTGCCAAAAATATCTCACAAGCCAGCCATAGTTACTTCATTTGCTAAAAATATATGCCCAAGCAACTTTGCATAATGAACATACAATACAAATATTTGAGCCAGAAGTGACTTTCAGACATTATCCCTTATATACCAAAACCAGTAGAACAAGATACACACATAGAATGAAATGTCTAGCAAGCTACTATGTATGAGTATCTGTCTCTGATATCGTCTTCTACAAGACTCAACCAGCTCAAAAGGTTTCAGAAAGAAGAATTACTTTAAAATAATCAAGCTATGGTTCTCAATGTCTCTCATTTTAAGGTCTAAACAGAAACAAAGTAGCCATAAAAATAAGACTATGAAGTCTTACTTTTTTAATCAAGTATCTTCCACATGTTTCCTTGGCTCTGAAAAGAGGAAATAATGACACTCAATTCAAGAAATTCCAGGAATTCTGAAACCAAAATATTTTGATTGTTCTAAAGGTTAGATATTATATTCAAGATGGCAAAACCCAAAAAGCTGTGTCCTTGCCTCTCTTTCTCTGCAGGAACACAGGCACATTTTCTGTTTCATTTTGATGATTCAACCACCAATTCTAGTACCAGAAGTGGCGGTGTTATTGGTAGCTTCACTTTTACTACTGTACTCTGTTGCTCTTGCGAGTTGGATATGACTACTCTGCCAGTGCAGACGTCTCAATTCTGGTACCAAGCTTCCTCACTAAGACCTAGTCACAAGTTCCTACAAAGAGCTGAACTGCACAGTGCAGGAATCCTCTGGTGCCTGGTAGATGGTGAGTATGGAGACACCTGAGCACCATGTGACTTCCGGAAGCAGCCTGACCTTGGGAATTCTGCCTACATACAATCAAGGTTTTCTGACTGACTTCAAGAACCACCTTTCATTTATGTCTGTAAAAATATGTATGTGTGCTCATGTGTGCATATGTATATGTATATACATATATATATATATATATATATACATGTACATATATATATGTATATTTTATATATCTATGAAAAAAACATCCAGGTATGCAACACATCCACCCTGGGATGACAAAGGACTTCTTGCATGTACTGTTGCCTGTCTGGAAGAGGTTGCAGATGGAACAGAAGACGAGACTAATATGGAATTAATTCTCTGGCAGAAATCTTGCTACAGCAAGAGAAGGGCACAGAATTAATCAGTTCTTCCAGCTGGTCTGAAGAAGCACAATTTATGAGGAGGAGAAAAAGAAAAATACAGTGGCAGAATAGCTCAGGGTGAGAGGAAAAAATAAGCAGCTTTCTCCTTCTTCCTGACACAAAACAGCGGCTGAAGGACAGTATCTGTTTTGGTGACAGGGAAGAAGAAAACAGTAAGAAGAGAAGAGTGGGATGTCTCTAGTACAGTTGAGAGCACCTAGGAATTCCAAGGCAAACAAAAAATCTGTGATAGAAATAGCAGTTGTTACTGTTATTCTATGGAGTAATTCACTTAATGTGCAACTTGCTAAAAAACAAGTCCAGGAGTGGAGTTTAGGGTCTGGAGCACTTGAAGAGGTTGCCCAGAGAGTTTGTGGAGTCTCCTTCTCTGGCAATATTTAAGAACCATTTGGACACAATCCTGAATAACGCATTCTGGGGAACCTTGTTTAAGCAAAGGCATTGTTCTAGATGACCTTCAGTGGTCTCTTTCAATCCTACCCATTCTGTCACTCTATGACAATCTAAACTTGAAGTGGAAGAAAAAAGTAAGGTAAGAGAGGAGGAAACTGGGGAGGGTTGAACTAGAGGGAGAAGAAAACAAAGGAAGTGACAGACTCTTATGAAGACAGGCTGAGAGAGTTGAGGCTGTTCAGCCTGGAGAAGAGAAGGCTCTGGGGACACCATGTAGAAACTTTCCCATACCTAAAGAAGGCACACAAGAGAGCTGGAGATGAACTTTTGACGAGGGCGGGTAGTGATAGGACAATGGCCAATGGCTTTAAACTGAAGGAGAGTAGGTTTAGACTGGACACCAAGAAGAAATTCTTTACTGTGGCTGTGGGGAGGCACTGGAACAGGTTGCCCAGAGAAGCTGCGGTTGCCCCATCCCTGTAAGATTTCAAGACCAGGCTGGATGGAGCAACCTGATCTAATGAAAATTATCTCTCCCCATGGCAGAGGGACTGGAACGTGGTAAGCTTTAAAACCCTTCCAACCCAAACCATTCTATGATTCTGTGCTGGCTACTGCTGAAAACTAATGTGCATAGAACTTTAATCCAGTACTAAAACATGATCAGTGAGGTTTCAAGACCGACTAATAACATACTGAAGCTGCAGAAGTGTAATTCATGTGTATAAAAAAACATTAGCAAAGACATGGAAGAGAAAACTGTCACAAGGCAGACCACTTTCATTTGTTTGCAAGTGAAAAAAATTGTCAGAAAAAAAATGATCTTTCCTTCAGAATGAAAAAAAATCTGTACTTGAAAGGAGATAGAAGAGGAAAACTAAGGGGCTACATCCCATACCTCGAGACATAATATGCATCATACCAATGCATCTTTTCTGTATTTCTCAAGCCTAATTTTCATACATTTGTTTTTCAAACTGTGGTGTAGATTTTACCGTGGCAGTAGTACTTGATTCAGGATGGTCAAAATATCCTCAACCCTCTCTATGACTGATTTTGTATAGAAACATTAGAATGGCTGTTTTTCTTTGAAGTAAAAATGTGCGAAACTGACTGAAGTACCAGTAGCAAACCAACAGAACATCTGACTTCTCAACTTTATCTCCATTTAATTTAACTTACTGTTTGACAGGTATTTTAAAAAATAATATTAATATATTACCCTGTTCTTATGTGAACTAGTTTACAGTATGGGAAGCTTTCTGTTGCTCTAGTCCTAATTTATCGCTCAAAAATCAAACATTCATGAAAGATGCTCTCACCCTTCAAAACCAGGAAAAAATTTGTTCTGTATTTCAATCTTCTGGAAGAGTAATTACCTGCACCATTGCAGCAGATGCCATCATGGCTGTATAGAAGGAGGAAAGTACAACAGCAGTTAAACACCCAAGAATTTGCTTTTGCAAATTAAATCTCTAAAGAAGGTGCTTAACAGATTCTTGCTGAATTCTTGAACAGCAGCAGTTTGATTTACAGCCAGAACTTGCATACCTTTACACTATTTTAACTTGGGGAATAGCAAGCTGTGACACAGAGCTAGACTGAGTAATCAGGAACATGGCTCTCATTCTGGTTTTGCCGCATGGAGTATGTATATTGGACAAATCCTTAAACTGCTTTCAAAAGTACACCTGAGACTCAATGCTTAACCTCCACGCAAATGTCCTGAATTTGTTGATCACAACACATTTATCCTTGGGTTCATGTCTAATTTTATTTTAAATTACTTGGACATTTATTTAATTCAGACATATAACTAAATAAGAATTTTCTTTTGTTCTTTTTATTTGTGCATGTTCCTACGACTATTTTTCACCAGAAGTCCCCTAATGGCCTCTCCTGACTAAGAAACCAAAGATTGCAGAAAAAGGCCAATAGAAAAAAAAGGTGTTTGGTAGAAATTCAGAAACAGGATACATCCAGGGTACAATTATACGCATTTCAAACTCAAGTCTCCCTTTTACCTTTTGTTCTTGTCTTTGTCTTTGTTCTTTCCACATTTCCATCTATTTTTATCACTTTGCTCATTGCCAAAAAGATCTGTCCATTTAGAAACCAATATGCATCTATCTGACCCTGTTCCTGAGTCCTTCTTTTGACAAGGAAAAAGAGCAAGCTGTTGGCTCAGTGTCAGCGGCAGACTTTAAAGTCATCAGCAGTAGGAAGCAGCAGAGAGATTTGAGTCCTGTTTGGCTGGAAACCATCACCTCTTTACCTTTCATGTTTGCCATGCCATTTCAGCATCTTGAAGTCCAAACCAGCCTCAGACTCAAATTTTGCCTTTAATTAGAAGTAATTTTTTCTACAAAACTAGGTGGTAGGATATTTTAAGATATCTATGGTGAGGCATTATCAGAATGTAAACTCTGGTTTATACATTAAAGAATAAGAATAAGAATAAGAATAAGAATAAGAATAAGAATAAGAATTAAGCTTTGTGTTTCTATTCAGTTGCTACATTTGTTTGAATCAATCCCTTTCCCTACACATATGTTAAAAAGGAAACAAGAATTCCTCCTGAAATAAAGTCCAATTATATTATCATACAGTTTTTAACTCACAGTAAGTGATATTCACATGTAAGTTTACAGATCTAGTTAATGAGAGGAATATGTTTAATCCTCAAATTTGTATATAAAAATCAAAATGTTAATTTAAAATTATTTTACTTTTTATGTATGTGTGTAAATTTACAAATGTCTACTGTTTTCTATTATTCTACTTTAGAAAGACAGCTTTTTTTTTTTATTTTAATGTGGGAAAGAAAAAATCATTTTGAGGCCTACTGAAACACAATAAATGTAAGGTCTTCATGCACTGAAAAGCCTCTTTAGAAAACGAGAAAAGCTAATTTCAGTGTCTTTTCAAATTTTACCTAAAACACTTTAAAAGTACAATATGCTATCTAGTTGTACCATATATCTGCAAGACAACCCTCATTACTGTCACCTTGCTACGGTGTGGATTTAGGCTAGGAAGGACAACACCTTTGCATTCTCTTTGCAAAGCTCAGCAGCTTTAACAGTCTGTTTGTTTAGGGAGACAAAGCAGAGGCAAAGGGAATATATATGTCTGTGACTGATCTAATTATTTTCAATTCCTTGACAGTAGACAAAGGGTGGAATGTTTCAAGGAACACCAGCCAGACAATTATGTGTCTGTAAGAACAAATAAAGTTCAAGTAAAAGTCCACCTCTGGAGAAATACTAAAAGACAAAACTCAGCAAAAAAGAAGTAGACCATACTGTGCTGGCAGTAGACTTACATAGTTAGTCTTGGTCATTTCCCAGATTGACACAAATTAGTAAAATAAATATCTTAAAGCTGACTTAAATATCATGAACTTTAAGGTTGTGGTGAGGAGAAGATAAGGCAATGTCATACCTTTTCACTTACCATCTTTGTTTTCACTCTTTAGGATTGTCCAAGGCCAAATTTCAAATTATTTTCTATAGTCAGAAGAAAATAAACTTTTCTTCTTGTTTCCTCATACGCTTAGTGAAAGATTTGTTTTCTATTTAATACCTGTCCTCAGAAACCAGAGCCTAAGGTAACACTGAACTATCATGACTTTTTGACAAAACAACAAGGACTGGCAATTTTCCAAAATTGTTACTAGAAAGTGTTCCTCATGAATGAAAGGCTTACAGTTTTACTCAAAACAAACCAAACAGGACTTTGCAGATCCTCAGGACTTTTCAGACTTCAGGTGTACGGGTGAGCAAGCTTTGCTGCTCAGCTTTTTATTTGCAAGACACAATTACTTGTGTGTTCACGGATCCTTACTCTAAACAGAAGAGCAGTATGGCCACATGGTGTGGCCATCCAGCTATGTCTCACCAAGCCTAGATTTCAAAGCCTAAAATTCATGAATCTTTAGATCAGACATCCTTTAGACAGCAAGTCCACAGCAGAGAACACAACTCATCTTTGGCTCAAACCCTTCATCTATTTCCAAAAATGAAAAATTCTTACTTTGCAAGCTATCCCAGAAGAATATGATAACTTTAAAGTCTTCATCATTTAAAAGTAAAATTTTAGAACATTTTTAAACCAAGAAGTTCTCACATTTACATTTTCCAGTAGCGCTGGTACACTTGTGGCAAAAACTAGAAAACAGGCATATTTTATTACAGGGAAGAGTTAAGTAGAGACACCCCAAGTTTAGCTATTTTTTTTTTGAGACCAAAGAACAGTTCATACACATTTATTTTACTTCCATTACAGGCCAATCCATCTTTGATTTTTATGTTGAAGCCATCTCAGCTGATTTGCCTAGCAGTGTACAGGTGACTCCATTTTTTTTTTTCCTCTGTAGTGAAAACAAGTTCAAATAGCCAACCCTCCTTCCTTTCATGAAAACTCAACATCTCTAATGGCTTTTCCGAGCAAAGCCAGGATCTTTCTTTGGTCACTCAGTGTGCACAGTGGTAATGAATCCTTGTCTGCCACAACACTTTGTATTTAAGTTGGCTCTTTCCCTCCTGTTTCCCTCAATCTGGGGAAAGATTTATAAAATTCAGTTTCCAGGTGTTCCTATGCTCACATTATTGTGGTGAATAGCAAATCACATATAATAACAAACCAGATAGACTAGAGAAAAGAGGACACAGCTGGCAATGATATTGACATGGTTCTGAGCAGCAGGTTGAGCAATATTTTAAGGGCATTTTGTGTTTCTTCACCCACTATCCACAACATAAAATTGAACTACACTTAGATGGGTTTTCCATGGGAAGCAAATTTCCAACCTCAGTTGAATATCAATACAATTTTGAGCCTCTAATTCCCATATTCTACTCTGTACATCCTTGCCATAATCTATTTGGAGACATATCTGTCCACCTGCAACACACTTGCAGTTAACCATATGCTAATCAAATATTGGTTATGCATATTTAAGCTCACTTTGTCAAAAAATGACAAAAAATTAAATAATCATAGAGGCTTTAAGAGTAGGGAAGAAATTCACTTGAGGAGATTTATCCCAAGTAAAACAGAATTTTTACATTTAGAATACAAGCAAATATTCATTTCTATTTGTGAAATAAGCATTTTCCATTAATAAAAAAGAAGGAAAACTAGTGGTATAAAAAATTCTAGAGAACTATAACAACTTGAAAAAGTGCTAATTCCCTTCAATCCATTGTTTAACCTACAGTACCACTTCTAATTCCTGTATTTTTTTTAAGGATTAATCATCCTTTCAACATCATCTTAGAGAAATGTTTCTTGAAACTCTATTATTACTTTTTAAAATTATTATTTATGCAGAAAATCTCCCAAATTATATGAGAAGTCACCTCTGCATAAAGGGTCAGGAGTGTCCTGTAATTCAATTTAAGAAAAATTCTTGGAATATTTAGCTTCATCTACAAATACATATAATAAGCCAAACCATGGTATGTTGGAGGGTTATATTTCTGACTTGTGTTTTAATGTTGAAAACAAGAAATCCAGTCATGGATGTCACAAAGATAATTTCACCATTGAATTAAATTGAATATTGAATTAAAAATTCACTTCTTCAGTTCTGACTGCCCAGAAAGTATGAGACTGAGGATAATCACAGGGGGGGAAAAAGTGCCATGTTATTGTTACTAATTATTTAATAATAATAACAAGAACAACATAATATGATTCAGTTTCAATACTTCCTTTGTTAACAAAATTTCAGTCTCCCCCAAACCATCAAGTGCATAAAACACCAGATCCCTCCATTCTTACCTTTTTCAGTGAAACATTTACTATAGAGTTCAGCACATGCTGGGACATATTTTAGAGGCGGGCCTGCTTAAGGATTGTATTTCACTTCCCAATACAATTAATTGCATTATGAGTAAGAGTTCTCATGAAGATTAGTTGTTATGTCACAGTGCAACTCTACTGGGAGAGGGAGACAGCCATAGAGATGGGGAATTTGGAGGGACCTGCACTTGCTTATCAGACACACAGGGTCAGAAAGGAAATGGTTAGAAGCCATGGGATACTTTGGTGGGTTGGTTACAGTGATTTTGTTGTCTCAGGTGAATCTCTGAAGTCCCTGAAGGTTGAATATTGAGAAGCAGGCTAAGAGCTAGGGAGGAAGGGAAGCAGATAGACTAGATAAAAAGAAAATATCAGAGTACATTAAACTGAGTAAGTATATAAAATACTTGCAGTTGCTTGCCTGCAATTGCTAATATAAAGGCTGTTTAAAACTACTGCAAAGCATTCCCACTGTTTGTAATAAGGATAGGGCAGCAACACAACTGTGTTGCTGAGTATTAATTTTATTAAAATCTTTTAAAATTATCTAAATTCAACTGGAAATTTTCCAAAGACTGACATGAGGTTATTGGTACACTGAGATTTTTATTAAACAATATATGCATAAAGAACGGAATCTCTCACTGTGTAGGGCATTTTCTTTGTGCTTTTGCCAAATTAGAGCCAAAATGCAGTCTCAGAATTAAAACAAAAACTAGTTATATGAGTGATTTTAAGACTCTCCTAATTCCAGAATTTTTACAGCAGAGAAAATTATATAAGTATTCATGTCCTGAGAGACTGTTACGAGTTTGCAATATGCCAAAAAATGCAATGAATAATTACTAGAGAATTACCATTGTGTTCCTAGATTAGTTTTCACTCTTCAATCACCAGCACCCTTAAAATATGACAAATATTGACATAAGAAGATGCCAGTATGCAGACAAATTTCTAAATGGCTCCTGTGTCAGTGGGGTTTGGTGTCAACAGGCATATCTGCTCATATTCATTCACAATGTTGCAGTGTTGTAAACATTTAAAAAATATCAACATCCAGTACAACCTTTAGAATTAGGTACTGAAGCAAGGTTCTTTGTTAAAGCTGGGTAAGTCTTTTCTTAACAAAAATTCAGTATTTGCAAAAATTCTTTATCTGAGGCCCATAAAGGAAGAACTCAGTTCAGTGATTGAATGTCATTCAGTGAATGCAAAAGTAAAAATAAACACTCACATTCACGTTTGTAGCATATATTTCAGCTTCCATTTTATGCTGTTGTAACTTTCTTAGCGACTTATTAACTTCCTCCATCATCTTTATCAATTAGCATTCTACAACCGAGACCTAATTATTCATTTAGTGGAAAATATTTTGGACACTACATTTTCATGATTCGTTGATTCTCAATTTGTTTGCTTTTTCTTCTTAGCTGTTCTGTCAGTACTCAGTCAAAAATTAAATCCTTATCGAGACTGATCAAAATTTCTCACACAACTTACACTAATCAGTTGATGTCAACATTCTTTGCTTTTCAGTCTGGTTATTGTAGTTAACCACCATACATTAAATTTTTTTCCTTTTAGAGCAACGTTGGGGACAGCAAAACGACTCACAGAAGCCTTTCCAGGTGAAACCTGAAGATGTGTTTCTCAGAAAGGATTTATGAACAGCTTAAGCTAACCCTGTTCTTACAAAATAAGGAGGAATGTTGCCAAGCTACTAACACCCCAGGATCATGGATGCAGACATAACAAGACATAACATGCTTCCAAAGCTGGCCTCTCTAAGAGAGCAAAGATGTAGCTTTTCAGTCTAAGACATTCAGGTGACTACCATTTTTTTATTTCGTGGAATACATATAGAATGAGTGCTAAATAACAGCAGCTCTCTTTCAAAACTGCTGTCATGCAACCAATAAGAAAAAAAATGAATACACAAGTAGTACTCTGACTTATTTTCAAAGGTTTGGGGTAAGAGCAGTGCCCAGAACATACAGGCCTACAAAGAGGATGAAAAAGAGGCAGAGAGTGTCATCACAAAGAGTGAAACACCTATTAGGGAATAACTAAGGTCACATAAAGGTTATTTTCTGCTACACCTCTATGTTTCTATTTTAAAGCTTCACAGAGATTTGAGCACAAAAGCTTCTTACAATCACACTGCATTCAAAAATTCTAAAAGGGAATGTACTTACTTTTTCATAAGGAGAAGAAGCCTTAAAGTACAGAAATGTAGGTCATTTTACACTTCACCAAATCATTCATGTAGCTCTGATTTGTGACTTCATAAATATGTTCTTAATATCTACCAATCCTATAACTTTGTAAAACAATAGTAGTGTTTGAGCAAAGTTTTGAATTTCAAATGAAATTGCTGTCCCATGAATGCCAGATTAAACACCCAGTTAAACATTGATTTAAATGTAAAATTAGATTGGATCACCATCATAGCATTCAACTTGATCTGAACTCAGAATGTTTCTGGGCTCATTTATCCTTGCAGAAAATCACAGTGTTTCGCACCGCGATTAACACTCTGACATGGCAAGCAAGCATGCCATGTAACATCTGAGGAAATAAACTTTAAAGTGGAAGAAACTGAAAGGCATAATTTCCCAAGGCAAGCTGTTTTGTTCATTCACTGATTGCTGTGCCTTTTAAAAGTTAAGTCTACCATGGTATAGAGCAATTTATACCTCAGCTGCTTTCCTCTGTGAAATTGAGGCACTTGGCTTTTTTCTCCTTTTGACAGGCTTTTCTTTTAATACAATGGTGGTTCAAACAAGATGTACATCCACTGTACTACTAAGCAAATGATAGACAAAACTCATATCTTACATGTTTGCCTTTGCATCAGGTTGCAATACACAAATAAGCAAACAGTTTAATGATTTCCAATGGGTATACTTTCTTTCAGGTTCAAGTATCAGTTTGCTTGTTATGCTGCTGCTAATCACCTCTCAAATGAGCCATTGCTTTATTGCCCTCAAAGAAAAGCAATGAGCTGGTGAAAGGTCTGGAGCAGAAGCCTTATAAGAAGCAGCTTAGGGAGATGGGGCTGTTTAGCCTGGAGACAAGAAGGCTCGGGGGACGTTATTGCTCACTATAACTCCCTGAAAGGAGGGTGTAGCCAGGTGGGGGTCTCTGCTCCCACGTAACAAGTGACAGGAGGAGGCGAAATGGTATCATGTTGCCTCAAGGGAGCTTTAGGACAAACATTAGGAAAAAATCTCTTAACTGAAAAATCCAGGGAGGTGGTTGAGTCCTTTGAGGTATTTAAAAGCTGTGAGGATGTGGCACTTTGTGATATAGTTTTGTGCAGGACTTTTTGGTATTGGGTTAATTGCCACACTTGACAATCTTAGAGATTCTATGATGTTAATATGTACCGTTATTTAACTTTCAAATTGTGAGTGTGTTTCACTCGTTATAGCTTGTTGTGATCTGTAAGGAACAATTTTGCTGAAAACAGAGCCTTGTGTCACATTCTATGTAGAAAATCTTCAAAAACCAAGGCCCTTGTTTTAACAACAAATCTGACAACTTTTCATGAGTTCTGCTACTGCTGTCTTTGTCATTCAAACTGAATACATTCATGGATATTCAATGTATTGAATGCAATATTTTTGAAGAAAAAATGTTAATACTTGTCATATAGATTTATGAGTAGCATTGAAGACCCAATAAACATGTAGTGATTTCTCAGCATATCTTAGAAGAAAGTACATAGACATCAAAGGTGAAAAATTACTAAATTACCATGTCCTGAAGACACAAGAGGACATAACAGGATTTCAGATCGAGCAAGTCCTCTTAGACTCCTAGCAGATTTCAGCCGATTCTATGCTGCATTGTCCTAGGGCTGAGTTCTGCACATTGTGGTAAAGTAACCCTAGGCACAAGATTTGTAGGATGAGTTTTTATAATACAGTAGTTCTGTGGCAAATTCTTAATATTTTTTCTGAATTGTCTTTGTTCTGCATTCATTTTTATACAGTTTTAAAGTGTGGAATGCTGCAGGGAGGAAAAGGCAAGGTGGGGAGAAATTTATTTCTAATTGTACTGTTAGGTCTTTGATCATTTGCATGCCCTGAATGGGAGCAATACCTTTCAAAATACTGTCATGCAGCAGACTGTGGTTGATATGGGCTGGGCTGGGTGCTTTTAGCTCCCGTAGAATGGAAATAGAGCAACTAGAGTATAGACATAGTAGCTGAGATGATATTCTATTATACTTTCAAAGTTATGCAATTAATTATTCCCCTCATCCTCTGTATTATAAGGAACTGGTTTTTAAAAATTGCATCTTGACTTGGACATCAGATAAGAGAACGTATATCCCAAACAACCTGAGACATCCCAAGGAATTGAATATATTCTTTAAATATTGAAACTTCACTTTTAATACACTTTTGCTTAAAGAAAGGGGGGGGAAGGCATTGAATAATAATAAAAAAAATGCTTGAAAGACCTTGCAAAACAAAGCATAAAGCTTAGAGAAAAAATTCCAAATTTGAAGTTGTTTCATATGAAATCCTTCCTTTTTTCCTTTTTTTTTTTGGTGATTTATATGCACATACACCAAGTATATATTGCACATTCTCGAGGACAAAAATATTGTTACTTAAATTACATTCATATGATTCCTTAATAAAAAAAATCAATTTGCCAGATCATTTTTTCTTAAGCAAGTTCATCATACTCTGGAGCAATGAACTAATCAATAGGGAATGTTTTTCAGATGTTTTGCAGCCATCCCACTTTAGTAATTGCTAGGATTTCATATTGACAGGTGATAGGATGGTTTGAAGGATGAATAGATTTGTTAGCCTGTAGTCAACACAGCAACGATAAAGATATATCCCCAGAGTGCCAGGGTTTGGAAATCAAACAGGAGCTAAGTTGTTACATTATGCATATGACCCTGGAGGTAATTCAAGACTGCAAGTTTTGTGGTTGTATTCAAAGCCGCAGAGAGGAAAGAGGAAAGGAACCACTACTACATAACTTTGTAGTGATTTTTAATTGAACAAAATGATAGTGCATGGCACCATCTAATTGTTTATGTTGTATGCCCTAGTAAAAACCTATAAAAATTTTTTGAAAGTTTTCTAAAATGGTATGCATCAGTAGGATTGTTGATATTGGTCACAAGTTCCTGAGGAAGCAGGAATGGCATAAGAAATTACAAAGAAGATGGCTAGAGTGAGTAAAAGGATTTCTATTTCACAGTATATACAGGAAAATTATTTGCCTTGTAATGATTCTTGAACAGCTGCACTCCATATTTCCACAACCAACCAACTCAGCAGGATATCATAATATATAAAATACAGCTACTAAAATCAAGGCTGATTCATTATGAAGAGTACTCTCAGCTGTGTGCTCAGGTCACATTGCTGGATGCTTTCTGCAGAAGTGTGCCAAAACACAGAATCCATTCAAAATGCCAAAAGAAAAATTTAAGATCTGCATTCATGTCTGCTAATGGCCAAAGATCTGGACTTTATCTGAGCTCAATTAAACAACAGAGTTGGCTACAAGAGAGGAAAAGTGTTGGCTCTGCATTTCCAAAAGTCTCAAATTTGCAAAGAAAAGAGGACTTTTGAGCAACAGGGTCAGTCATCAGTCTCAGGGAAGTTAATAAAAACATTGACATCCACAGGTGCAGGACCAAGTGCTGCTCTCCAAACTCAAGTGCATACTCCAGTAAGTCAGCTGGAGTTTTCACGCCTTGGGGACAGCCACAAGTACAGCAAATGCTGCATAGCACAAAGCTCCAGTGCTGTCACACACATAGACATTTGATGCTGCCAGTGTGCACCATCTGCCTCATCTAAACAAAACCAAATAGCAAAAATGCCCTTTTAGTTCACTGGTTCAAACCCTGCTCAGCTCAAACAACCTCTAATGAGTTCGTACAGCTTTTGTAGTGGAATATGTGGACAGTCAGTTATTGCACCTGTAATTTTTTTTTTTTGAGGCCAGCTGGGACCTCCTTCCTCCAGAGCAGGTAAAAATGGAAAGCTCCCTACTATGAAAAACCCTCAGCAACACAAGTATGTAAGTTCAGAATAGTATTAGCTAGGTGACATCTCTTAGGCAATTCAGTTACTAAACATTCATTTAAATGAAAAGCTTTGCTCATCTTGCATAATGTTTCCTCTCACATAATCCAAGCAGCATATCAGTCTGACAAAGCCAGCATAAGAAATGTTTTGAACAACTTTTTCTTCATTTCAGATTCTCTGAAAATGGTGTATTTCCAAAGTACTTGGGAGTGCTGTTTGTATCATGTCCTACCTCACCTTTTAGACCATGTACCTCAGTTTAAAATTGAAATACGCAGGAGCCAGTTTTAAAGTAATTTTTTCTATAATAAAGCAGATTGAACAAAATCCACTGTGTAAGTCTCCATGCTCAAAGTCTCTCTGATCTCATGTGATACAGTAAAAAGAATAATTAAGTCTCTTTTTATCACATATTACATGATAAATATATAAATAGTTATATTTCCAGGGTTTTATAGGATTATATATATACTTCTTTAAATTTGCCAGATCACTTCACACTCCTACCCCTGTGCTTATCTGGGAACATGCTTAAAAGGAAAATCTTTACACAGTAATTTATCTTTCAAATACTATTTTCAAAGTTGTAGCAGCTAATTTAGTACAGCGAGGTCTGAGATATTCAAGCCCAAGCACAAACAAATTAGCTGCATCCATCTCTGAAGGAGTTAACATTTCTGTAGATTTCATAGGAAAATGTTC
>VZTX01026995.1:115096-242596 GCA_013400915.1 Pardalotus punctatus | reverse complement strand
ATCTCATAGATCAGTGTTTGTTCATCCAGCATCATTTCCTCCATCACCTATGGTTTCCTGAGAGACTCTGTCCTCTTCCTCCTCAGGGACTCCAATCTCAGCTTCCTAACATTTTGTACCACCATTACGTCATCAGGAAGAATTCAGTCTAATAAGCTGTGAAATGATCTAAAGGTGTTCAAAAATGTCTCGCAATCACTTGTCCATCATTTTCCTCATTTTACTCCCAAGATAATTTATGATTCCTGGATTAGTAGGATCTGTTCTGTATTCTTTCAGATGCTGGTAATTGGGCCAATTTCTTCTGATGAGAAAAGGTGTTGAACAAGAATTCAAGAAGAATGGAATGCTACCTTTGAGCTCTTTTGAAATCCCACTCTGAGTTGTATGAATATTATACATGAAGCACATTGATTTGCTATAATTCTCACAGCTGTTTTTTTCAATTGTCAATAGCTGAAAATAGTTACAATCAACTTTTGTGTGGTCTAGTGAAACAGAAATATATAAAAGCATTGATAATGATAGTGAATAGAAGACACTTCCCAGATGTTAGGAAAATGTTCCATTTTAAAAGTTTTTGGTGTTATTTATTTTTGATTTAAAAAATATACTCCAAGCTAAGGAAAAGTAGTTTCTCTTAATGCATTCTGTGAGTTAACTAACAAACAAGAAAAGACGAACTACAACAATTGCTTTTTCTTCATGCAGTGAAATGAGTTTGACATGGTTTCTGTGTTATTTGTAGGTAACTGCCAACAAAAAGAATTGTTTGAAAGCAAATTTGTGCTCACAATAAGAGAAAACCGACACAAAGCAGGCACCAAAACTAAAACACAGATGAGAGTTCACTGAAGTGAGGCCACCAGCAATTAATGTTCAGAACACAAAACAAAAAACAGTTTAAAATCAGTAAGGTGCCCAGCTTAATGAATAAATCCCCTCCAAGAAGAGTTATCATAGAGAAATGTGAATGACTAAAAAGCAATGAGGCATTCAGCATTATTCTGATTTTAATAGTAAATGTCAGAAATTTATGAACAGTCTCATGCAATTAAGTTTTCCAAAACAGCAAGACCATATTCATGAAATAGCAGTTCTATATATCATAGTTGAGTTATAAACATTAATATTTCTATAATAATTTTAATCCAAAATATGCAAATAATTGTGCCTGTGAGAGCAGAAATTAAAACTCAAGTCTTTCTCTCTGTATAGTATACACTATACTTGGTCCAGTGCAGAACGGCAAAGAGCAGGGAAAGGGGGAGAGGGAGAGATGGTCATTAATATACAGTACATGAAGTCCAGTTGCATAGGTTTACTTCAGATGGGTGACAATCATACGTGTTTGACCAGGATCTACAGAGATGGTTCCTAGAAAGAAAGGTGGTGGAAACTGGAGTTTTACTTTGAATATTGGGCAAGACCAGGCACTGATTGCCTCTGCACTAACAAGAGAAAAACCTTTTTTGGCAGATCTCTAGGAACTAAAAACATAACTGCCAAAAAATGAGGTGAATAAACATTTATGCATGGAATTGTGAATCACACTTTTGGTTCTGATGCCTAGTCCTACTTGCATCCCTTCACAGGTATGAAAGATGTTTCTGAGAAAGCAAACCTACAGAGGACTTGAATCCAAGTGTGCCAAACAAATGTTAACTTTCCTGATCTTAGAGGGCCAAAGATAGACTTCTATTTTAGTCCTACATTAAGTAATAGCATGGAAATGTGGGTACCTTCTGGAATGCTGAGTTTAATGCACACATTTAAGGAAGGAGCATATTTAAGCTGATGTCAAAAGCTCAGATTCAATCCCTTTTTTTCACTATTTTTGTTTTCTTTGAAAGAACATAAAATGCTTCAACCTTAGCTCCCCCATCTTCAGAAAAAGCTTAGAAATCTCTTTAAGAACCCTAAGAATTACCATTATTTATAAAACCGTTGAAGGTCAAAAGTATCATTTAAGGTGTATTCATTTTTTTAAAGTATTTTTGGAAAATGGAAATAACTATACTTAATTTTGTAATGAGTTTCAGCATAAGAGACAAGCTCCTTATGAATATGTAATTTACTTTTTGAACAATAAGATTATATGTTTATTAAAACACTTCTCTAGTTATTCAATAATTTCCATATAGATATGCCAGAAAATACCCCATGGGACTTTTACTTTCAATCTAAGATAGTATTATTTAGCCCTTGAGAAGTCAAGGGTCAGCATAGCACATGCGAAAAGTCATTTGTCCTAAAACAGCTTTCAAAGAAATGGTACGGCTCTAATTGAGCAAAAAGAAGCACAAATATTGCATCTTCTGTTACCTCTGGAAGACCTGCATTGTCAATAAAACAAAGAATAAATTAATTAGATTTTAATCGCTAATGATTGGAGAACGTACCCATCTTCTGGCTTCACAAAAATTATGCTGTCAAACAAATGCTGTGAACCACCTTTTGTCTTCTTTACTTGCTTATACAGTGATTGGGATTCTACACTGGTATACTTGCAAACCAGTTATCACAAATATAACACATTACTGAGAACCAACTGTGCTAGTGACTCTGCCAGAATATTTTGCTTCTTGAAGAGCTCAAATGTCAGGCTGAGGTAATGAAACACTCAATGCTTGATGTAACTTTAGTCCAAAAGAGAAAGTAGCATTTTTAACCCAGTAAATAAATTTTATTGGCAAAGAAATTATTCATATTTTAAGTCAAACTTCAGGTTGGACAGGATGAGAGGTATCCAGATTTCAGTTATTCTAAGGTCTTACAGAAAATTTCCAGGTAATCAGATGCCTGCGCACTTTTTAAAAATGCATCCTACACACCAACAGATTTTGTCTATCTGAAGCCTTTTATCATCATAACTATGCAGAATTACATCCTCTTCTGATATATATATATATATAATACCCACAATAATGTCACCAGATGTTTATTTTTCTAGAGTGTACTGTTGAGTAACACGATCAGTGTTCCCACCTACCTAAAGGGAGCGTGTTTTTTTTCTTTGCAAAGACCACATCAAAACCAATGGCAGGAAGAATATGTCCTCGAGAGAGATTGCTTCTCTTTTCCTCCCTCATTAGTCAGGCAAATATCACAAAGTAAAATAAAATCTCTATAGAGACACTCAAATACTTAAATTTACCTTGACATCCAGTCACTGGTTTATGACCTAACTCTACAACTCATTAATACAGTGCCACTGCCCAAGAAATGGCTGCCAAATTGTCCTGACTTTGTGACAATTTGGCAGTTGGTGGCACAGTTAATTTCACTCTAAAAATAACTTCACTGGATAATACACATATGAAATAACTATATTTTGCATAATAATTACATTGCACCAAAAAAGGGAGAAAATAAATCCTTGCTGTTATTGTTTCAAACTTCATCTTTCTATGGCCCAGTCGTTTGAGCTCTGTATACCACATGTCCCACCATGACACCATTTACCTCTAAGAGAAACTGATGAGGAACCAGTTGGCTTCTCCTCTCATTCTCTCAGTAAGGCAACTTAGATTTTTATTTCAAATTTTCAACTGGCAGAAAGCCTGGAAGATCAGTTGAGTGAAAACTTGAAACAGTTAGGGCCAGAATACCATCCCAGGATTATTCACAGTCTTTCATCATTCCTTTTGCAAGTGCACATACAATGTGCAACAGCATGGGAGAAATTTTAAGCCTTAGAGCCTCAGCCTGACAATTTTGTCACAGCATAACAGCCAAGTTTGAAATCATCACTTACTTCCACTTTTTCTGCTATTACTACAAGTTAATAAGGACACAGCAAAAAGTAAGCTGAGAGGAGAAACAGAAGAGATTTTCAATGGGAGGGATGGGCAAGAATGCCCCAGGGTGATGCATTAGTGGGTGATGGCAGCAGACTCGGAAAAAAGGTGCCTGAAGCTCAGGTCTGCAGATATGGCGTGCTTCACAAGTCAGGAAGTTAGCTGGGCCTGTAACCTGAGAAGAAAATTAACCTTCTCTGACCAGCTGGTTTGTCTGTAGAATGGCAATGTTCTTGTCAGGTATGTTGTTGGAAAGCATGTTCAGAGTGGAGAAATTTAGGTCCCCAGAGTTTGTTGCAGTCTGAATCCCAGCCCACCACTGTCATCCTGCAGTGATTCCAACCCCTTGTCCCATGTTCGCCATGTAAAAAATTCTGTATTTGCTTTTTGTGAAAGCTGTTTTGGTATCCAGGTTCTCTGTTTCCCTGTGCCTTTTCTTTTAGTCAAAGCAATTCTATTTGCTTTTCAGTATCTAGAGGTAAAAGGTTAATCCCCAAGGAAACATATGGTACACATTTCCAGCCAGTGCAGTATGCAGTTATTTGTGAAATAGTAAGGAGTTATTTTATAAATGTCTTTCAGAAACACAAGGTTTTTCAGCTGATCAGGATGTTTTCCTATTTAAACATTAATTTAAAACCTTGCCAAGTATATCAGGAAGTCAAGAGAGAAATTTTACAGTGCACAGAAAAGCAGCTGTTTTTTCCCCCTCAAGTCTTGGTGATTTAACCAAATGTTTCTTTCAACAACAACAGCAACAAGTAAGGTAAACAATAACTTTGTTTCATTACAGTATAGAGCCAAATTAGCTTTCACAAAAGGTTTCCAGAAGATGAGTGTGCATTGAGTCAGTATTTTTCCCTGTGAAGGGCATGAGAGGACATATAAATTTAATCACACATTTCACTTCAAGACCATTTTAGTATGTGAAGGGACAAAATATCCTTAGCAGCTGCTCTAAGATTCCTAAAGGATTCCCAAGCAAGACTTTTCCAACACTAGCTAAAAATAATTTCAAATATCACTGAAAATATTTGAACTTTGGCCTCTCATATGAAATCTGCTTTAATGTAACATCATGCTGTGAAATCTGAACCTAATATAAGTGCATGTAAAACAAAACAGAATTTCTTTTCCTTTTATACAAAAGACAAACAACTTAGTTCTTCATAACAATTAACAGCACCTTGTGCTGTAGTCTTTATAATAACTTCAGCTGAATATCATTCGGTCTTTTTTGCAACTATCAGCTTTGGAATGAAGAACCACTCAGTTCAGCTATATTTATTTTTTAGTCAGATGTCTTTACCATTTTTTTATTTCCACAAACACCTGCAGTCAGGGCACTCATTTTTTCGATATGAGCAATGAGAATTGTGCACCAAGAAAGCACTGCCTTCTACAGAGATTTTTACTAGTCTTCCATTTAAAAGTTTCACTGACAAGGAAGCAAAAAAAGTAATGTAAGATACAGGTTACCAAGCCGCAGTTACAGAAGCCACTGGGAAAAAAGAATGTAATAATCCAGGGCTTCAGAACTAGCACTGATTATATGAGTTCACTGACATTTTCATAATTCATGTCTGATTAGCAATTCAATGATATGCATCTATGCAAATCTGGCACCTTTTACAGCAAAGGAACCTCATCTAAAGATACAGAGACAGGACACCCATCTTTCAAATCTCAGAAGTCCACTTGTCTCAAGGTTTTCCTTTGTTTATCTTCTCTATATGGGCAAACCTAGGCTATTAGTATTACCTACTAAAATGATGGCACTGTTTAAAAGTCCTTTTAAGAAAAAAAATATACTTCCCTAATCCACTTAATATAAGCAAAGTGTATGGGATAGCAATAGCAAGAACTTGTGTCCAAGTGCCTTGAAATGTACAAGATATGTAGAAGCCTTTAAAATATTTCAGTATTCTCTGCTGATGAAGACGAAGGTAGAAAAAAACCAAGCATATGAATTTATAGCCCCAGCAATTCCTGAAACACCCTTAGTTTCACTTGGGCTATCCAAACCCTTTCCAGCAGAAAAGGAAGGGGTGTTTCCCAATGGTAGCCAAAAGCATGATTGTATTTGTACATAAACAAGGAAAAAACTAACTGTTGCCTAGAAAAAAATAAAAAAATATAAATACTCCACACGTTTGTTGTTTTTTTCTTAATTGGCCCATCCATATTTGTTGAAAAATGTACCTGTGGGTATACTTATGAAAGATTTGAAGCGGGTGGCTTGGCAGTTCTTTCAGCAGCTAGACTCTGGGAAAGAGCAGCAGTGCTTGAATCTCTGCCCATAAAACAAATTCAGCGTACACAAATTTCACACACCATAACCAGCACACACCTTCACAAAAAGGAAGCAGTGTTTATGTTTACCCCTATCTCTCCTGTGTGCTCAGAAGATGAGTGGAGATGTGGGTAGCTGTGGTCCTGGTGGGCCCCTGGTCTGCAGGTTTGGTCTGCACCCAGCCCTGTGAAACTGCCAGCACATTGAGTGAGCCACATCTTATTTATCCTTCCATTTGCACTTCTGCATCCAGCAGAGAGTATACATTTCCCTGAGGCTGAACAGAATCACACACTGATGAAATCATTGCCTCTTCGTTCCAAGACTGACGAACCCCCTGACTCTGAGTGTGTGAGCAGGCTGTGCTCCCCACCACACCAACACTGAGCAAGCCAGAACCAGTGTTAGCCCGAGGAGGAGTGTGAAGCCAGAAGCAGCCATCCTCTGAGCCTGGGATTGTACTGCACAGCAAGGCTTCAGACCACTAGATAGAGAGCTGGCAGGTCTCAAAGCCCTGGCTTTCATTCCCTGCTCCCAACTGCTGCCACAGATGTCCAGGCTTTATTACAGAGACGAGTTTGGATGCCTGCAGGAACAGCTGGAAGTGGGAAGCAAGAGCCAGACTAATTGGCTCCAGTACAGGACGCAGCTAATCTGAAAAAGGAAGCAAGACGAAAGTACGGGAGGTGTCTTCAGAGGCTGCAGTCACTAGTAAAGCAGCTAAAATCAGTAAACACTTTCCTAATTTTTTTCCCCCATTAGAAAACTGCAATGGAACCCACAGGAGGCTCTCTGTGACCAGAGTTAGGGAGGGCCCAACACACACTACACAAATGTGGTATTTTCTTGGGGAAAAATGAGACACCCTGGGTTAAAAGTTGCATCAGAAATTAGCACTCCCAGTGGGATGAATGCCCTGCTGAAGTTTCAATTTCAGCCAATAGAGAATCCACAAGTTTATTCAGGAACATGCACAATGTCTTATGGCATATTGTGAACATACAGCTATGGGAGGGTATAGCAGTTCTTTGAAAAAAAACAAACCCACAGTATTTTAGTAAAAGAGTGCATTAATATATGTGCTCTAATATGTGCGCATCTAATATGAGCAAACCCAGCTACTCCAAAGGTGTATCCAAATGCAATTCTTGGAGTTAAAAAATCTAATGAAAAGGCACAAGCAGCTGGCTGCTTTACATGAACAGTCTGAAGACTGATCTGTACCACAACAAGAGCAAAACCTCTGATCTGCCACACAGTACATAGACCCATTTTTGCTGTTACCTAGTCATATCTTCTGTGCACAGCACTATTACCTAAATCATCTAAAATTAAGTAGCAGAAACCATTGCCAAGATCTAAGTTGCACTCAGCCTGCATGCAGGACTTGTGAGCACTTTCTAGTACGTAAGGCAGTGTGGTCCTAGGAAGAATGCCAAAATGCAGTACAAGTACATAGCACACACATTACCAAACCTTCTGTGGAAGAAAAAAAACCCAAAACAGGAGCACAGACTGAGAAGCAGCTATAGTACACCCTGAGGAGATGTCTGGCTTGGTTGAGCAGCAACAAATGTATCAGCTTGTCATTACAGAGGGAGCAGTCTAGAGATAGCCAGCCAATAAATGGTTTCTGCAAGGACAACCAGCAGCTTACGAGGAAAAAAAAGGACAAGTAATGCTAAGTGTCAAGATTCAGAGGATATAAGTCACAGTTTTAAGTATATTTAGGGTAAGAGAGAATAGCTTTGACTTGTGTAAAATGCATTGCAAGCCTACTGAAAATCCATTTGAGATCAGAACTACTATAATATCCTTACAATTGACTGATCATTTGCTTGCAATACAACAAATCCACTTTTTCCTGCCTACTGCATTAACTACTACTGCTTTACCTACTGTTCTCTCACTGTTACCATATATTTCTATTGATTGTGCTAATTAAATACTGTTTTTCTCCTCTGATGTAAACAACACCAATCTGTGATGGTTTACAGATTCATTAAATTTTGACAATTTCATCGATATTTGACTTCTGTGAGTTCTTTCACTGATTGGAACTCCCTTCCCTTACAACTGCTTCCAAAAATTCCTGAGCCTCTTGGATGTCACTTTCATTTAAATTAGACATTTAAAGTCCAGGAAACATGCTAATATATCTTTTTTGCCATGACTAAAACTATAGTCTAGAATCATATTGAATCAACTATTCTAGTAGTATAATGCATTTTCATAATAAGAAAAACAACTACAATTTATAAGCAACCACTGTGCATCACAGATCACAGTTTTTCTAGTCTTCTAAGTAAACATTTTCAAAATAGTTTCTGATGATTGAAACTAAAGGAATTATTGTCCCATTTTTTAGTTAGTTCCAACATAATTTTTGTATCTGTGAAAGTTTAAATTCCGTATCTACTGTTTGTGAAACATTTTGCAGCCTCTGATCATCAGCTCTTGAAATTACTTCCTAATTAAAGCTATCATTTTCAAGTAACATAAAAAGTAAAGTTCAACATTTCTATGCCTTTACTGTTAAAATATTTACCAATCATTGCTCAGAATGTAAATTACAGATGCATCATACCAGTATTGTCAGAAGACTGCTTTCTTTTGACAAGGAAACTAACAAAGCAGCACTTGGTTCTAGACCAGCATGGCTCTCAAAGGAATCCTGTACTACATTCCTCACTGACTTTGTATAAGAAATTTCAATAATTTAAAAAAGAAAATTAAATAGTTATAGACTAGTAGTTTAAAAGCAAGGGGGAAGAAAAAAAGAGACAAATAAACAACATTTTCAAAGATGGGAAGTCAATCAAGCCCAGGTCATCAAACATCTGAACACCTTGCTACTTGCTTGTATGGTTTATTCTGGCTTTTTCTTTGAGAACTTGGACAACATAGGAGTCCATTTTGAAAGAGTTAGTCTGTGAGAGTTAGTCTTTCTACTATAGGAAGCAGAAGAATGAAGTAAGCAGGATAAGGTCAACACATTAACATTTACATTAATTCAGATCCCATATAGCTTTAATCCTCTTCAGTGACAGGCAAACCATCAGAGAGGAGGAAATGAGACTTCAACATTAATTCAAAATGCCTGGTTTAACCTTTAGAAAATAATTCAATTTTCTCTTTCTTTCCCTTTCCTGATCTCCTTTCCATACACCACAAAGGCACTTTTCTGTTTCTTCAAAATTAACTATGTCTTTTTCAAGCTTTCATTTAAATTTGGAAAAACTGTCCATGCACACTTTATGAGACCTAAAATGCACATGTGGGACTTAAAGTCCTTTCAAACTTTTTGTGCCACATCCTGTAGACTTAACTGAACTAACAAAGAAGATTGAGTCAGGATTAGCTTCTATTCACCCAAAATACCAGTGGACAAATATTAGCAGTCACTCCCTGGGAGTTCCAGGTGAACTTTTCAGTAACAAATCCCCCAAAACCAGACAAATAGGACTAAAGTTACAATGAAGGGCACTCATCAATTATATCAGGTAGGGGAGTAAAGAATTGTTGTTCCAATGGAAGAGAGCAAAGCAGGGGTGTGGAGAAGGGAACAATGTGAGAGAATCCCAAATCATAAGGAAATAGGACTTAAAAATATTTTAAAACAGTGAGAAGACTAAAGCTTTAGAAAGTGGGGATTTTTGGTATGGTTCCTTGGGGATATGTAGTGCAATAATTGTTCTTTCTGTTGGGGTCCATCACATTTCCCCAGGCAGGTGAACTGAAGCTTAAAGTGTCCAGGAAACTGCAGCTGGGAGAAGGATCGGTTTAAGCAAATCTGGCTGTCCTAGATCAGCAGAATCAAAATGAAATGACACAGTGTCTTTATCTCAGGCAGGTCATTAAAGATGGAAAAATATAGTGCCCCAAAGAACTGAACATGCTCAGACCCAGACCCAAACAGAGAAGCCAGCTCATCTTGCTGAGAGACAATTCTGCAAAGATTGAAATTTTCTCTATACAGTGATATCTTATTTCTAACCACATCAGCTTAAATCCTTCTTTCTGGAAAGGCTCTCTGTTTACCTACATGTCGGTCAGCATGAAAGTGTGTATGCATCTGTATCACTCTCATGAACAAATCTTTATAACTTCAAAACAGCAGAACTTTTGTTAAAGACAAATGTCTGTTATTTCTCTTTAGACAAGGTGCCGTAATAGATAGTACATAGACGCAAAATGAGAGTAATCATAGGATGAGACACAGGAATATTACTGAAGTTAGACACTTGCAGGAGAAGTGTGCTCACACTCCAGGTAATGTGGAATGTTATGTGAAGCAGGACTGAAGAAATGTTTCTTGAACTCAAAGGTGCATGCCAAAACCAAAAAACCAATCACAGATTCCATTTCTTGATGAATATATAAAAGTAGATGCTTATTCCACTTAATTTCCTTTAAAAAAAAAAAAAAAAAAGAAGAAGAAGAAAAAAAAAAGGAAATAAAAAAAGCCTGAAGCAAATCAATCTTTCTTATTTTTCTTTCTTCCATTGTCACTATGGTCAAAAAATTTCCATTCTTCTTACTTCTTGTCTGGCACTGACTTTATTTTAAATACAACTCAGTAGAGTACTCAGCTGCCAAATTGCTGCTTTTTTAAACATTCTAAATAGGACATTAGTTCTTAGCATGAATGTTTTGAAATCTGATCAACAAGCCGTTTCTCAATACATTAGGCAAAGCAAGCAAAATTAGGCTGTTTTATGTCAGGTACTTAGCACAAATCCCTTAATAATGTGTTTGAGTGCAGAAACCATTAATAAATGCATAATTCCCTAAGACAGGCTTGATTAATTAAGTCATAAGTGTATCCTTCTAATTAAAAAAAGAACATTAGGCAGATGAGTGGAATTTCTGAGTACAAAATTCAAAGGCTGTTTTGCTTTTATTTGAACAACGAAAGAAAAGCTGCTCGTTAATATAGCTGCCAAAAAACCAGCAAGAGTGTTGACACAAACCCCCCAAACTCTGACTTGTTCAAAACAGCTAAGTATTTACTCGCTCATTTGTAGTCCAATTTTTAATCAGGTAGCTGCATGATTAATCCAGGCAGTTCAAATTACAAAGGCAGCTGGTGCTAATATACACATAACTAGATGATATGCTGGTTGCATTTCTTCCAGTAAATTGTTTAAAACCAAAAACTCAGGTTTTCAAACTCTCAAGGAAGAACTATTTTATGAAAAAATAACAGTCTAATGGTTGACCCCAGGGTCTTCCCAAGCATACACTTTGCTGTTTTGTGGACTTCAAATTTTGGTACAATACCATAATTTGCAGCAACACTGAAGCAATAATTATTTTTAAATGCATAGCTTGTAAAACAATTAGTTTTTTGTGGTTCTTTGCTAAAACAAGTAAACAAAACTGGAAAGAGCAGAAAACATAATGTTATGAGACAAAACAGGAGCATAAAAAATTCTGCTAAACAGATACTGTTAAGCACAACAATTTTGCCAAGGTGATTTTTGTGGATGAGTAGGATTGATAACAGTCAGCACAATTTGGTGTAATAATGTTACTAAGTCAAATGCAAGCCCAATAATGTTTTAGTCTTAGAAACCTGCTGAGGATAAATGGTAAAGTTAATGGCCTGTGGGTGGGCAAACCCAGTGCCTGCCAGGCACAGATAACAGACTGATCTGCAGGATTAGTCCCAGCTGGGGAAAGGACTCCACTGCTTTGAGTAGGGGGTTTGAACTACATGAACTTCAGAGAACATTCTGTGACACTGGCCCTTGAAGCACTGACCTGCTTACAAGAACACAATGTCCTGTGGCTGTTAAATCACAGAGAAGTTCTTTGACTTTGATGAGAATACAACCAGGTACCTAAAAGTAAGAGGGAAAACAATAGGCAATACTGACTAAGGAGCAGAGACTGGTAGATTTGATATAGATTTGACAATATACACTGCATCCATGGGAGAAGATGGAGAAAGGAAAACAAAAATAAGGGTGCAGAAGTGATTTGAGTAAGATTTATCAGCATCCCAAGAAACATTATTTGGACCTAACAAAGCTGGCAAAGACAGCTTGAATTGGATGGCTTGAAAGAAGCGAAAAGTCAGATACAGTTATAAATCCACTAAATTGGTTTCTCCATAGGCAACCAATGATTCAAAGGGATTAAGTTAAGTCTTCAGCTGGTATATCCTAAACCATCAACATAAGCAAGGCTCCCAAATAGCAAGCAAAGCTGATGAGCATAAAGCCAGCCAGAAGGCTGCTGTATGTAGTCCTATTTGGTTGGTGCAGATAGATTTCCAGTCCAGGCCTTATGTCTAGGCAATTACATAATTCCCAACAAGAGAGTAACAAGACTGAAAGAAGGCCCGCCACGACTGCTAGTTTTTCCCCTGTGTCTTCCTCTAAAAGAGAGTTGGCTGCAACCACTGAGAGAGTGCTGAAGCTTAGAGAAACAGGCTGAGTCGGCAGCTATGAAGAAGACAATACATTACTGCCACACAATGAGTGCAAGATGACTTGCTATGTCAGACATTTAAAAGGGGTTATATAAGGGCACAATTGTTGTGCAGTCTGGAATGTGACTTTGAATTAAGTAGGAATCTACTTTATTAGACAAGTAAGAATTTCATACAGCTCATCATCTGAGTTCAATCTCCCTGAGTTGGAAGTTTGAGATCTCCCCATAAGAGAGATGCTTAAGTACCTCTATCTAAAAACACATACAGCGCTGCACTTGCCCTTGTCTGCTTTTGTCATAACATATATTCAGGCATCTACCTGAGCTCTGCTTAGTAAACTGATAAAAGGCTACCACTCTTCAAAAAATCCAGTAAAGAAGGCTTAAACCAACAAGACATGCATCATAAGAAAACAAACCCTGTTACTAAAGGTTGTAGAACTGCAAGGGAATCTACAGAGACAAGATGCTGGCAGTGAGCAAAAAGAATATGTATAGTAAAAGCTAAGCTGGAAAATGCTTAAATCAGGAGGGAGTGTTGTTACAAGAATCAGACTTGAAAACAGCTTGCCTGTTGATGCCATCAATAAATATGGCAGGAATGGCAGAGAAAGCAAACACAATCAGTCTAAATTTAAGTGTTTAATAGTAACTCCTGTTAAAAAACAGGCCCCAACTTGGCCTCAGCTGGACACAAGGAAAAGAAAATAAAGTTTCCATATTCTAGAGGGGTTTGAGTTTAATGGAATTAATTTTTAGCATGGGAGGAACTAATACCTATCCTACAAATCAGCCACCTTTTTCACCAGTTTTTCTTTCCAGCACAACTCAAACACTCTGTGTTTTCCTGAACTGTAATTAACCCATGCACTAATTTCTTCTTCTGAGAAAACTGTCTTCTTTCTAATGTTCAGATGCAAGCCTAGTGTCTCCTGTTGTTCTATGCCCTCCAGATGGTTCCTGTGCTATCCACCATCTCCCACGTCTTTTGTCTGCTGCCCTCCCAGAAGATTTGCCAAGCTTAGTATACTCTTCGGAAGTTATAGCCTCTCTCATTTCCCACTCACCAAATTCTTCCTTTCCTTTCCTTCTTTCTGCTGTTCTGTCCACAACCTTGTCAAAAGCCTATGTAGTTTGTTTGGGGTTGTGGTGTTTTAATTTTTATTGTTTTTCTCTTTTGAGAAAAAGCACCAACATAATTTTCAGACATGCTTCATATTGTATATGTGAAAATGAGAGCTAGAATGGTCTGGAACCAGGCAGTTTGACTGATGAGGCTATTCCTGATTTAGGTGATCTCAGAATATGAAGTCACACTGATTTACAAATAGAAATCAAAATCAGACTTAGTCTGCAGATGGGCATTAAGAAATCTCCAGTACATGGATTTTTGTCAATGTTGTTAGTTTTCCTCAAACATTTGTTTTCTACTGTTGCACGCCCTTAGCTCCTGGCTGGCAACACATAGAGCGCAAGTCTATTCCCTGAAGTTCACCATTCTATCATAATTTATCTTTCCTTAGTACTCAGGCCAGATTAAGATCTAGGTCCACGTGATCCAATCTTCTAAGGTCAAACATCATATCACACTAATAAAAAAATAGTTTAAAAAAAATTGTTGATATACAGAAGTTGTCCTCTATCAAAAACCATCTTCCCTTCATTATTTCTCTTTCTGTCTTCTGGATCAAAAAGCTAAGAAACTTGGACAATTCAAGAACATATTTTACAAGTAAGCACTCATTGGTTTTTTTTTGGGGGGGAGAGGTTGTTTGTTTATTTGTTTGTTTTGGATTTGTTTTGGGTTTTTTTTGTTAGTTTGTTGGGGTTTTTTATTTGGTTGGGATGTTTTTGTTTGGTTGGTTGTTTTTTTTTATTACTATTACTAATTTGGGGGGGTTTGATTGGTTGTTCCTTTTTACAATATCTATGCTTTGTAGAAAATGCTTACAGTCCAAGCATATATTCCAGAGCACCAAAATTACTAATTTTCACCTTCCCTATATACATTAGCTTTTCCTATATATGTAAACCAGCATTTAGACCGGGTGTGCTGATATGCTTCAATAAACAAGGGGAAAATATTTGTCAGTTTTCAACTTGACTAAGAAGAGCATCTCGTTCTTTGCAGGACATCTTTCTGGTGAATCTCAGGGACAGATGATGGGGCATGGACATCCAGAGACAGGTTTCCTCAACAATTACATTTTCTTCCCTTGTAAAAAATCCCAGAGTTATTAAATGTTTGCAGACCATTCACTGCAGGAGACAAGGGCACAGCCAATTCAGACCGAAACCTGGAACAGGGGTAAATACTGAAATTCTGGAACCCGCCTAATAGCCAAGGGTCTGGAGCCAGGGCCAGAACATAAGCCAATGCTGAAGCCAAAGACCAGAACCAAACAAGCTGCCAAGAGGCAAGAACCAGAGCCAGGGTATGATCCAACGGTTGTAAGCCAGAGCCAAGATACAAGTCAAAGGTCAGGAACAGATGCCAGGGACTTGGATCAACAACATGCTTCAGTCATTCAACAGCTGAAGAGAAAATACAGACACCACTTTAATGCCCAGCAACTAACTACATGGGATGGCCACACATGTGACTGTGCTGCTGAAAAGCATCAGCCCTCCCTCACCCAATAATTTCTAACAGGCTAACACTGAGCTCAGGCCAAAGCCACCAGATCAGTTACAAATAAATTGAAAGTTATTGCATCACAGCTAAGTGATATGGTATGAACTAAGGTCTGAAAGTGGCATCAGAGTTTCCTTACCCTTAGAGGCTTGAATCAGCTTGATAACATGGTTCTTTACACATATCACATGCATGTGGTGCTGTATCCTTGTATCTTTGGCAGGGTGAGCTGGAGCATCCACCACTACCAGCGTGCAACAGGAAACGGGATGTCTAGGTGACTGAAGTGGAGATTGGAGCACAGAAAAGTTACAGGTACAAAACTACATTTGAGGATAGTTCTATCAACAAAGCTATAAAACAGATATTCATATAAAGCCAGATGGCAATCTGGCCCCTTCATCAATAAGCAGGCTCTCATTCTCTGAGACATAATTCAGGAGAAAAGACAATGCGTAAATACATCCTTGTGCGCAGACACAGACAAATAACCACAGCATCACAACTAATTCACTTTCCCCTAAAAGTCTGAAAAGTCATAAATTAGAAGATTCAAAAGTCAGAGTAGAAGAGCGTGAAACACCTTATCACAATCTTTGGCTAACTGGAGGAAAGGAAAACCAGTAATTGCATGCAAGCTGTAGATGTAACAAGCTTTCTTATCTAACCAGTAAGCTAATAAGCCCAAGTGGTGGAGGAATGAACTAAGACAGATAATCAGACCCCACTGCACTGATGCATCTAAAGCTCATTCAATTAGAATTAGAAGCATTGATAAAATAGTGTTGTCTAATTTTTCCTGATTAAACAATTAAACATTTAGCATTAACTTCATCTTCTCTGTATCATGTTTGAAATAAGTTTTAGTGAGATACATATATTTTTTTTTCCTTTAAATTAGCCTACGATTTTTATTTCTCCAGATGCAAAATTACAGGCTTTGTAGCAAGAAACTGGCTATATATTATCAGCATCCAAAATCATCAGGAGTCATCGTCTTCACACTCTTCCACATTTACATTAAACAACCTGCTGCCCCAGGTCAGGTAAATGCTTATGAAAATAGAAGGCAATGCATTCACTCCATTTTCTTTACAAAGAGTTTGTAAATGTATGAAAAGGTGAATTGAGTTTGGTTTAGAGCTTATAGTAGCTTCTATAGCTCCTTAGACGGGGGGGTGAGAGATAAGGTTCTGCACTGGGATTCATAAAAAAGGTGAGTAATTTTGAATATCTGACGTGACTTTCTTTGTCCTTGACAATACATACAATGACCCTACCTTGTCATATGATGTAATCAAACTGAAATTTAACTGCAGACATACCTCTAAGAGTGTGCATATATTATTTTTGTGAAGTAAAGAAAAAAGAGGAGGGCAAAAATTAAGAGGCAAGACATTTTGTTCAACTTTGCTTGTAAAGAATTATGTTGCCAAAACATAGATGATCTTCTTTTCTAGACGTAATAAGAGTTTGTTATAATATTATTTCCCTTTGCCAGAATCTCCATAGATACACCTATTTCTAAATAAACTGAAAAAGTTGATTTTTACTTTTTGAAATAAAAAGTTATTTTTCAAACGTGTCAGCATTTCTGTGGAACTGCAAAATCTGTGCCTTGGTATTTAAGCCTATCTTTATTTCCCTTGAACTGGGAGAGTGAGGCATGAGTCCACAGTGCCAAGGAACTAGATATTGAAGTGTCAGGCTAAGAGAAAGGGAAATCAAAATAACATAAATGTATAGACTGATCTAGGAAAATCTCAGTGCTAATTTGGCAAGGTCAAGAAATAATGGACTTCAATGAGTATAGAACTTGCTCCATTTTATTTAAATTTAAAATTTTCACAATATCATTTTTAAAATGGTAGGATAAGGTAAAAAATGTAGAATGATACATGCTTTATAAGTATTTTGAACTATGTTAGAGAACATAATTGATAGAACCTATTAATCCAAATCTCTCAAATAATGGTTGTTTCTCTAGCTTGTTAAAAAAGCCAAAACACAATTCTCAGACTTCAGAATATTTAAAGCTTCAGGCTTTCATGTGTCTGTCCTCACCAGAAAATCAGCACATACTTTAAGAAAACTTTCCTCAGAGAAGTGATTGCAGGGAGGTTTCCAGCTAAATATATGGAGAGGTAGGAGGCAGAGGGGGAAGAGACATCCTTTCTCTAATTTTTTTTGTGAGACTGCGCTGAGGAGATGGATGAAATACTTCTCTCCAGAGAAGCAATGCTGCTCAGGTACCATTACTGAAGCCCCTTTCAATCCTATCCTTGAAGGTCTATATCTTTCCAGTTAAATACTGAAAAATGTATCAGTAGTGGTAATATCAGAAATGATCAAGCATTTGTTGCATAAGTGTCACGCATCTCCTGAACAGCACTCTTAAAACTTCATATGTGATTTTTTTCCAGAAATATCTACACATTGATAGAGACAAGTCCTGTGGAGTGCTAATACACTTTAGAACAGCTAGAAAGGATTTTATGCCACCCATAAAGGGAAAAAGAGTAAAAGTGGCTTTTAGCTTGTCATTTAGCCTGAGGTCTAAAAATACTTTGTGACAAGGTTATGACACATGTCCTACAAGTAGAAGCTCACTTCTCTACAGGGGAAGTACCTGGCTGCTATTAAAGTTGGATGGGTTGTTATCAACACAGGTGGCCCTGTAATTTCACAGCTGCCTGGAGGGTTCATCAGGTATCTCTTCATTTAAACATCAGCAAGTGCCTGGAGGCAAAACCATATGGGATGAAAAGGACTCTCCCAGTAAAGTAATTTCTTACTTGTAAATCCTACTAATTTATGACCCTGTGTTAATTCCTCGAGCTCTTTGAAGAACTATTACATAAATCTTTTTAACTGCATTATCATCTCTTGCACACAAATCATAATTTATTCTAAGGACTTCAAAGGTCATCAGTTATCCTGGCTGCAGCTCCAGCCTGACATGGCAATCCATTAAAAACAGAGAGACTTTTACCAGCAAAGTTTTTCACTTTAAATTGCCAGATGACTGAAACTGTTAAGAGGTCACTTTCAGACAAATAGTCATCATATTTTTATCATCTTTAAAACCCTCTAAGTCTGTAGTCTATTCAGACACCAGCCATCTTCCCCATGGCCTCTATTATTCAAGAATTATTCAACATCCTCATTATGATATGTTAATGTATATTTGACCTTGGTGAGTTCCATCTTCAGTATTATCCCAAACAAACTCTTAAAAGGGAGCAGGCATCAGAGAATAAGCTTCTGCTTTGTAAATATTCAGAAGAAAGGCATCCTTTTCAAAGTATTTCAAGAAATATTTCTTTGTTGTTCAAAAAAAATCTGCCTGCTTCATATCTTTTTGTACCCCTGGTTTGAATGTGCTCTCAGTATCAAAAGGGTAAAATGTCTGTAAAATATTTTGACTGTTTATCATAGAAAGTCCAAAAAACATCTCCAGAAGAACTGGAAAAATGTAACAATAATAAAAAAACAAACCAAACAAACCCAAAAACCTAAACAGCAACAACAAAAACCAACCAAAAAATCCAAAACCAAACCAACAAAAAACCCCCAAACAGCCAAAAAACCCCCAACAAATTAAAAAGGCTTGAAAGCAAATCAAACAAAGAGGGATTTACCAAATGGAAAAGGCAGCTGTAATGGCTGAACTATTTTTATCAGTATTCTAACAAATAACACCTCCTGTGCTTTAAATATTTAATGTGAAATCCATGGATTTATATAGCTTACAAAATGCCAGAGGCTTATTATTTTTACAGATTGCATGACAGGAATATTCATATAATTTGATTCCACTTTTTAAGACAACAGAAATTCCTCCAGGTGTTAATGGTAGATAACTTGTGTGCTGCTTCAATAATCTACTAATTATAGAATCCCTCAGGTAGAACAATGTCATTAATCTGATTAAATTATTTATATTTCTGGAAAGCAAAATCTTATTAGGGCCTTGGCATTTGACTGTGTACATTATGCAGCTGTGTTTGCAGTTTATGGTGTGGAGGAAAATGATCTATATTTTACCTAATCATCAACATAGTTGGAACAGGACCAGAGTCTCTTATACGCTAACTTACACTGCCATTCATAAATTCCAGAGCAAACTCTGCATTGCACAGGTTGTCCATTCAGAGCACTATAACACTTCTGAGAATAAAGGTTTGTTGCAGGCATTTATTAGGCACCTTGTCTTCTCAAGAGCAATATAACAACATATATGGATGGATTCTCATCTACCCACTACATGGGAAGCATGTTAACACCAGTGAAATTTTCATACACTGTAATGTAAGTTCAGAATTAAACCAACTGCCAGAATTAAAGTGAGGGTTGTTTTCTACTAAATATAACAGGACCAACAAAAGCAACATATGTTTGCAGAAAGCACAGTCTGATTCCACTTCAGCAGCTTTGATTTTAGAACACAAGGGAGCATAGGGGATTGAGAGCTGGTATTAACTCATAACTTAGCATATAATAATGACACTAAAACTAGACTCATTTTAAGTTAGAAAAAACCAGAAATTTTGATTAGTTCCTGCAGCACATGAGATACTTTCTGCAGCAAGTATCATCACATCACATGGGATAGGTTATGTGGGTTTTTTATAGAGAAGCAAAATTTCTGCTATCATCTCTGCACACCATGGTACAGTATATTTAACTTCTATTCTGCCACACGCCTCCATTTGAAACTTATCTTCCTATATTTGCATGACAATTAGACAAGTATAACCAACATAAATATGTTCCCAGAGTAAAGAATAAAAACAACAGTAGATTTTTAGTAATTTAAATATTTACATATTTAGAGATTTCTTAAAGACGTGATTTGATGTTGCACCTGTTTTAGCTGCAATATCAGACAACTTACATGTACAATAATTTACTGAATCATATAAAACTGTCTCGGTAGGTCATTATTCTGTTAACATTTATTTAGAGTCAACATAAATTCACATCCATTTACAGCTACAGACAGGCTTAAATGTTAGCAATATCCCTTCATGTAAAAAATTGCTGTGCTGATTTTATGAAAAACATCAACTCATATGATCATTTATCATCTTGCCCTTCTAAACATCTAGAATATTTAAGTACAAAATAAACTGTATAGAAAAAGTTGAGAATACCAGTGTCCCATTTGGTGCATATTAAAATATATGATCTACTGGTTTGTTCTTGTTTTAAAAATATATGAACTTTTACATTTCAGATTTTGGCAAGAAATTCAGTTTTGATATTGGAAATAACTTATACAGTACATACTGTGTGTAGGCAGCCACTCTAAATATCATAAAGCATTATTATAAAGCATTACAAGTCCTAACATTATTGAATAAAGTAGAGGGTTTTATTCCTTTATATGAATTACCAAGGATTCCTTCCAGTACATTACTGTTCATCTATCTATCAAATCCCCTGAAAAGGGATTTGAAGGAGCAGCTTCACATATTCAGCTGACTTTTCTAGCAAAAAATAGTTTCATTTTGTGAGTCATCTCACTTTCTGGCAACGATAACTCAAAAAAAAGTGATAACATATTTCACCTCTGTACTATGCAAATCTGGTCCTATAAAATGTAGGATGTTCATCACAGTGAAAGTGAGAAAGAAGAGTCCTCTTCACCCTCCTTTAGCAGCTCCTGCAATGTATCATAGCAAACAGTCCGTTTGCATAAAACACAGTCTCTCTCTCAGGCCAAGTTCTTTGCTAGTTGATCTGGCACAGTATAACTGAAATTAAATAACTATCAACCATTTGTACCATAAGAAAGTTCAATGCTCCTTTTATCAACAGGTTCCTGATGTGCCTCTTGAGAACAGACCTTCCCAGGGTTTGCATGGCACAGATCTGAATGACAGCACATGCCTGCTGATTATCACCGTGTTGGTAGACTTCCTTAAAGTCTCTTAAGTGAAATAAATTCCCATTTTTTTCAGACATGTCCACTTGAATGACTGCCAGAGGAAATTTACAAGGCATCCTGAAGAATGTTAAAGAGATGATTCTTCCATCTGCCTTAAATCACAGGGGTACTAATCATGCTCCCACAATCAGTTACTGCTCAGTTGGACAACATGCTAAAGGCTTGATGCTTTCTTATACTTAAGAAAGTCCTCTGAAAAGAATGAGATAGATAGATAGATACAAGCACACAATTCTTGTGACCATCCTCACTGTTCCTCAGTCCAAGAAGGTCTGATTCATGTGTTCTAGATAGGGCAAGCATCTGCTAAATAGCCAAGTTTATAGAGAAGAGGAAAAGAATGCAATATCTCACCTTCAAGTTTTAAGACCCCATTTTCTCCTTCTCTACAGCTACTGTGGTATCATATAGCATTATTCAGCATATATGTTTCTGCAAAGTCTACCATTTGGAGTGATAAAAATCCAAGTAGGTAGAAAAACAAGAAGATTTTTCCATGCTGAATGAGCAGTAAAGGCCTGCTAAAAGCTCTATGTTGAAGAATTATAGAGTTTGCTCTAGCAGATACTCTGATTTGTTTTCCTAGATTCATGAGCCATCAAATCCAAAAACAATGACTTTTTTTACCTTTAAGATGTTATATCACACATCAGAAGACAAATCTAGATGCAGAAGGCAGTAAAAACAGCACTGGTTCCTATACCTGTTAGTGGGAAGGAAAAGACTATAAGAAATTACAGGATCAGCTGTTGGCAATGCTGCCACATTATTCATAGTTCTCAGTGCAAAGAACTCTTTGGCTTAAGCTATCATGCCTTCTCATCCAATGTACATAGCTCTCTTTCAGTCTTTTGTAGGAAAGATAATGAACTTCACTAGGAAGTATAAGAGCCCTGTTATTTAAAAAAATTCTAAGGCTCCACTTAAAACTTAAATTTGCTTTTGCCTACACAAAGGATCATTTCTACTTATCCTCAAAAAATAGAAAACTAGTCATAGAAATTTTTAAAGATTAAATTCATACAAAATATTCTTTTTCTTTCACTACATTTTAAATTGGTCCTAAGTTCTCATGTATGTGTACTCCATTACTGAAAGTTAAACTGCAAAAACCAGACCAACAGTTCTCACCTGAATGCAAATAGAAATATTACTAGAGTGATCATAGGGCACAAAAAACTGATGGAATGCAAGACAGAATAGCATAAAAACAGAGTAACAGATAATCTATTGTTGTAAACTGCAGAAATTTCTCTGGCTCCAGTATGCTACAATGGTTTGCACAGCTGAGAGCTCTCCTGGGATGAGAGATGGGGAAGAGGGATTGGACAGAACAACATGTTGCAACACCTCGCAAAACTGGATTTCAGATGTTAACCTTTAGTGAGAGATCTTTGATCTTCAGACTAGGTAAGAACTGAGTTCAGTGGTGATGACTACAGAGGTGAGCAATCAAAAACCTCTGCCAGACATTACTGCAGAAACATCTTTTTGGAGCATTAAATGTCTACTTACTAACAGTATTATAGTTGCATGACTGTATGAGGATAAACATTAGCATTTTTTAGTATTTTTACTGATTTTTTTTCTGTAACACTGTGTACTTGACTATTGCCATTTTTTTTTTTTTTTGGCAGATTAAGGAGTTCTGTGTGTAAATGGAGGATATATAGAGCTGTGAATTTTTCAAAATAACTGTTCTTGCAACATCAGCGACAGGTATAATTCTTTTACCTCTTACTCATTAAAATTATAACCTCAGGTACAAAATCATTCACATTTTAGTCACAGAAAAAAAATCTAAAATCTGATTCTCAGAATTCAAATATGCTCAGGAAGGTCTGGTGCTTCCAGCAAAATGACACCTCATGTCCTTATAAGATTTAACAACAAATATCTGCAAGTGTGAATGAATGCATTAGATGTCTGACTGTTCTTTTTGCCTCCATCATTCTTAAGACTTCTTTTCCATCCAGTAAAATAATGATATCAGCATCACTCAGATTCACTCTTGGCTTTGTGTGGGTTTTTTAATCTGTAATGGATATTGTCCCTCCATCTACTTAATTCTCCTGATTAAACTGGAATGAAATTAAGTAAAAAACCAAATACTGATAGCCCTAAATAAAGAAAGCTACATCTCAGATACCTATAGCCCATTGCCTAAGTACCCACTAGATTATAAATTTAATCACCATTTACAATAAAATCACTATATCCCAGAACTACAGAATCATGTAATTCAGAGACAGTGCATCACAATATAAACTGTAAGTTTACTTATGTATGGTGAATAAGATAGGGGCATTTGATTTAGTTCTAAAAACTCATCTCAAACTTATAATTTTATTGCTTGGTTTAGTCCTCACATGCTAGCTGAATCCAATGCTTATTATGCTTTGGGAAAAGAGGAGCTAGTCAGCCACACCTGCCAAAGGAAAAAGGTAATTCTGAAGCAGAAAGAATATGGACTATGTATATTCTTATCACTTTCTCTATCTCTACCTTTCATGGTTGGATGATCAACTATTTATACATTTTTTTTTTCCTCAGAATGCCCTCAGCAACATGTAAATATATTTTCGATATTATAATTAATTCTTGATGTTTCAGTAGATTCAGCAATCCTCCAAGCCCAAACCCGTTTTGTGTCATTCAGAAATATCCACCAGTACATATATACAACATAACTATTCAGGTTAGAAGAGACCTCTAAGGTGGTCACATTCAACCATTACCCCAGCACTACCAAGTCCACCACTAATCCATGTTCCTAAGCACCATGTCTGAATGTATTTTAAATACCTCCAGGGACCAGGACTAAGCCACCCACCTGAGAAGCCTGTTCCATTGCTTGACAACCCTTTCTGTGAAGCAATTTTTCCTGATATCCTGATATCCTACTTGGGAGTAGAGACCAGCCCCCACCTCACTACACCCTCCTTTCAGGTAGTTTTAGAGAGTGATAAGGTCTCCTCTCAGTCTCCTTTTTGCCAGCTTAAACAATCCCAGCTCCCTCAGCCACTGCTTGCAGGACTTGTGCTCCAGAGCCTTCCCCAGCTCTGTTGCTCTGCTCTGAACACACTTCAGCACCTCAATGTCTTTCCTGTCATAAGTGGCACTGAAGTGGATACAGGATTCAAGGTGTGGCCTCATCAGTGCCAAGTACAGGGTGAAAATCCCTTTCCTAGTCCTTCTAGCCATACATTTTTTAAAACAAACCAGGATGCCATTGGCCTTCTCAGCCACCTGGGCATGAACAAGACTGTGTTCAGCTGGACCCCCAGGTCCTTTTTCCCCAGGCAGCTTTCCAGCCACTCTGCCCCAAGCCTGTAGCATGGCCTGGGGCTGTTGAGACTCAAGTGCAGGATCTGACACTTGACTTGTTGATCCTCATCCTGTTGTTCTCAGCCTGTCCAGATCCCTCTGCGGAGCCTTCCTACCCTAGGGCAGATCAAACAATCCCACCCAACTTGGTGTCATCTTCAAGCTGACTGAAGGGGCACTCATTCAGGCTGCGGATAAAGATACTAAACAATACTAGAAGAATTGGCCCCAACACTGAGCTCGGGGGAACCCCACTGGTAGCAGGCCGCCAACTGGATGTGGCACCATTCACCAACCCCCTCTGGGCCAGGCCATGCAGACAGTTTTTAATTCAGTGAAGAGTGCACCAGTCTAAGCCATGAGCAGCCAGTTTCTCCAGGAGAATGCTGTGGAAAACTGTATTGAAGGCTCTGCTGAAGTCCCTGTAGACACATNCCCAAGCCTGTAGCATGGCCTGGGGCTGTTGAGACTCAAGTGCAGGATCTGACACTTGACTTGTTGATCCTCATCCTGTTGTTCTCAGCCTGTCCAGATCCCTCTGCGGAGCCTTCCTACCCTAGGGCAGATCAAACAATCCCACCCAACTTGGTGTCATCTTCAAGCTGACTGAAGGGGCACTCATTCAGGCTGCGGATAAAGATACTAAACAATACTAGAAGAATTGGCCCCAACACTGAGCTCGGGGGAACCCCACTGGTAGCAGGCCGCCAACTGGATGTGGCACCATTCACCAACCCCCTCTGGGCCAGGCCATGCAGACAGTTTTTAATTCAGTGAAGAGTGCACCAGTCTAAGCCATGAGCAGCCAGTTTCTCCAGGAGAATGCTGTGGAAAACTGTATTGAAGGCTCTGCTGAAGTCCCTGTAGACACATCCACAGCCTTTCCCTCATCTACTGAGCAAGTCACACAGTCATAAAAGATAAGGTTGGTCAAACAGGACCTGCCTTTCACAAAGCCCTGCTGGTGAGGCCTGACCCCTGGTTGTCCTACATGTGACCCATGATGACATTCAGGATGACCTGCTCTACCACCTTCCCTGGATCCACCTTCTGGCCCTTCTTGTAGATGTGGGTAAGACTGGCCAACCTCCAGTCAAACTGGGACCTCCCTGTATCGCTGGGACTGCAGATAAATGATGGAGTGTTGCTCAGTGATCCCTTTTGTCAGCACCCTCAGTACACTCAGGTGGATGTATTTAGGCCCCATAGATTTGGGAGTGTGTAAGTGGGTGAGCAGGTCACTCCATTTCCACCTGGATTATGGGGCCTTCATTTTGCTCCCCACCCCTGTCTTCCAGCTCAGGGTGATGGGTCCCCTAACTCTTATGGTCTGAAGCAAATAAAGCCTCAGTCTTTTCCCCACCTGTAGTCACTACATTGGCATGGTATTGCTACATGACTTCATGTAAAAGCTGAGCACCCTCTGCTACAAACAAACACAAAGGCTACACCTTGCTGCATGGGTTATTTTCTGGTACTTCAAATGAAGTGAAGAAGCATAAATAAGGATAGCAAATGAAGCTCAGATAAGAAGTGAGGTTTAATTCTCTGGCATTAGTCCCCAAGGATGCATTATCACAATTTAAAATAAGTGTAATTAATTCTAATTGTAATCCTGCTCAGAATTTGCATATCAGGGATAGGCTTAAATCTTCTCTAGAAAAACATAACATGCCATATATCTTTTGTTCACTTTATGTCTAGTATTCATCACATTCATATACATTATTTGTCAGGAGAATCTGCACTGTTCGGGATCATTTATGATTGAAGACTGTATGGTAGGTCTAGTTCAGATATTTCCTGATTAATATTCTGCTACATAAACCACCAAAAGACCTATAAGTATTCTTGCCACTTTTTAAAACTGATGGCCATTTCTGAACACTTCTCAATATCTCAATATCCACCCACAGGGCTGGAGCACGGAGCTGATTCCACTGACTAAAATGACCAATGAGCCATTTTTCAGATTGCAGGGCTGGTCTGCACAGCCCACAGTGGTCAAGGACATCCCTTAACACTTGCCACACATCAAGAGGTCTGTGTAAACTGTCCAGCCAGGACCACAAACACTTTATGATACCACAGGAACTGAAGGCAGACAAAAACTGTGGTCAAGAGGATAATTCAGAAGGTAGGTACTCTCAGTCCATTTAATCCCAAATTTTCTGAAGCTGTTTCATAAGACATTTACTTTTTCTTTCTCTAGGAAATTTTGGAATTTCTACTTATCATTTCAGAAAACTAGAATTTTGACTTTTGGACCATCATTACCATCTTGTGTCTGAAGTGGAAAAATCATCATCATCATCATATTAAAAGGAACACCATTGTATTCTCTGTGCAATTCACCTTCCTGTATTCTCCCACAGGTCCACTTGATCTCCTCAACATAAGAATTTTAACGCAGTGGTTAACACACCCTTGCCATATCCTTTACATTCTTCTAAAGGCTGCCTGAATGGTGAAGGCAGATAAGAGATGGGTAGGCACCTGATGCAAGGGAGAACTGGGACATTTTGATCTGTCACCCTGTCTGAGTGTGAATGCAGAGGCAGATTTTGCTCAGGCAAGTTGGCTCAAGGAAGGACAGCAGCAGCATCAGCTGCAGCTCAGGCAGCCAGCACTGGGTCCGCCAGCAACATCATCACAACCAGAAGTGGATCTGCAGATGGTTTGCACAGCTCATGTCTCAGAAGAAGGAGACATCTAGCTCATCTGGCTGCACTACTGATTCCCTCTTGGCTCCCTTGGGGAGTAGAGAGCACCCCTCCTTGAGGCTTCCCACAGCTCCTCACAAGAAGCTGATGCAATCAGTGTGTTACCCTTGAGAAGGGGTGTTTTTGGCAGCAGTCACCTCATGGATGGGGTCACTTCACGGTGAGGCAAAGACATCCAGTTATATACTCTGATCCCAGTTTATTTTCTGCAAAAGAAAATCTCTATGCTGTTCCACTGTTGCTGTCCACTGTACATCCAAAAGGGGACAAGAGAGCTGCCAGCTGGCACTAAGCTGATTTACATCCAGTGGTGGGCATCAGTGGGGAGATGAGAAGATTCAGGGCTAGCTAGGTTCAGCCACAAGACAATTTTGGTGTTTATGATCATATGTCTATGATGGGTATTACTCAGAAGTACAAGTGGTGCCAAAACGAAGGAGATCAAGATTATTGCATAGCCCAAAAACAATAAAAATAAATCCAAATTTGGGGAGGGAGATGCACACATTTCATCCTTGCCTAGACATGACTCATCAGTACTCTCCTCTCCATGCAGCCTGAGGATCTGCCCCAGTGCTTCCCTCCCACTCCTTCACTTACAAACCACCTTAGCCATGGATTTACAGCTGTATCACTTTCTCTGCACCCAGACAGGCATATCATGCAGAGAAATTCAAGAACTACTGTTAAATAACTGTCAGCAAATCAGGATGCAATTGGATTAGCTTTCACTGCCTGACCTTACAGCCACACTACGCATCACTTAGGAACACTTCTTCATTTTCATCATAACATTGATGCAAAAAAGAATTATTATAACCATTTTAAAGAGGCACAGAGTGATTAAGCTGTTTGCTCACAGACAGCAGCAGGGTCCACAGCCAAAGTCATAAAATTTATAATCCCACAACTTGAAAAATACAGAGTCATACATCATCTGTCTCCTTGATAACTCTGATGCTACATGAGAGAGTTCCTATGGATGGTCATATTCCACTGCTTATTTCAAAACTCAGTGGCCATTTCCCAGATTTGCAAATAATGGAATAACAGAAGGCAGACATTATAGAATAATTTTATCTTTAAGCTCAAAAACAACATGTAGATTAATTGCACAATAAAACTTCAGGGGATTATACAAACAAGTACCACATCATATGCATTAAAACAGAAAGGAAAATAGCCTAGTACAAAGGAAAATATTTCAGAAGCACATCTATGGTCAAAGAGCTACAAATAAATTTATTTAGAATTACCTGTTGTAAAGATTTTGGTCACCCTAGACATAGCCTTCTAGGGGTGTCTTCATGATTCTCTAGCCTTTAAAAGCAATTGTGTTTCCACTGATTCAAATTCCCCCACCTCTCACTCCTGCCCTTAACAATATCTATTGTTCTGTAAGACATCCCCCAGATCAAAAGAACAAGATACCAACTCACTGTACAACTTCCCTCTCAAAAGAGCTCATTTAAGCACTCAGACATCCAGTTTCCAAACAGAATCTGCACCCTGAAGAAGGTATTTTCTAAAGAGAAAGGCATAAAAAGTCAGCCAAAACGTTGATTTTCCAGATATACAGGATCTAACTTGAAGACTTCTGCTGTTACACCGCATCCAAGGAAAAACACTTCTCTTTCTCCCATTCACTTTACAATTAAAAACCATGTGAAATAAGAAAGACCTACACATGAACTACACAATTTCAAAGTGTAAAATAAGCAGAAGAGTTCCAGTGTTTTTTTCCTGCCTTACACTGTATCCAGTTGTGTTTCTCAGATTTTTTTTTAATCCTTTTATTTTCAAGGGGCTAAATTTTTGTTTTGTTTCAATGTAGTGAGGACTTTGGAATATTATTAAAAATTTGCACAATTTTTGATTGTTGAATAACTACATGAGAGAAAAATACAATCTTCTGACTATTTATAAATTCTTTCTGCCCCTCTGCTCTGCTGAGACCACACCTGGAATGCTGCATCTACCTCTGGGGTCCTCAGTACAGGAAGGACATGAAGCTGTTGGAATGAGTCCAGAAGAGGCCACCAAGATGGCACCAAGATGGACCACCTCTCCTATGACGGAATGCTGAGACAATTGGGATTGTTCAGCCTGGAGAAAAGAAGACTTCAGGGTGACCTAATTGTGGCCTTCCATTGCCAAGGAAGCTGGACAGGGGCTTTTTGCAAGAGCATGTAGCGAACAGAATAAGGAGGAATGGCTTCAAACTGAAAGTGAGTAGGTTTAGATCACATATTAGAAAAAAATTCTTTACTGTGTGGGTGGTGAGGCATAGGAAGAGGTTGCCCAGAGAAACTGTGGATGTCTCATCCCTGGAAGTGTTCAAGGCCAGGCTGGATGGAGTTTTGAGCAACCTGGTCTGGTGGAAAGTGTCCGTACCTGTGGCAGGGGGGCTGGAACTAGATGACCTCTAAGGTCCCTTCCAACTTAAGATACTACATGATTCTAGGATAAAAATAAGTAAGTTATACTGATAGATCTGTCATTTCACGTACTTATTATTGCACTTCATTTGTATAATAAGGAGTTATTTAATTTAAACATTTCGCTACAGTGAATAGTGTCACTGTTGGGTGAAGTTTAATGTTGAGAGTTTAGCCTGGCTGATCTCTAGTGATTCATGGAGATAAGCTGATTATAACTTCAATAAGGAAACCATATATCACACAAAGAAATAAAAACCAAAGGAAGATGCAGCTGGAGTGTCAGGGAAAATTGCTCTAAGTATACAGAGTAACTGCATTATGTACTTCAGAGGAACAAAAAACAGCAAAGCAAAATACTCTTCTCTGTTAACGCCCACCATTTTAGGGATATTTTCAGGGGTTAAGAGCTAGAGAAAAAAAAAAAAAGAAAAAGAAAAGATAGAAAGAAAAGAGAGAGATAAATAATCTCCATTTTAAGACAAAGTGAAATTTTGGTAAATAGGATAAAAGTTCATTACTTCTCTCCCTGCTTCTTTGTAATTATTCTCTATGTAGACAACTTTTAACTGTTTGTGGTCTGGAACCCAGAAATCTTTCTCTATGTCTAAATATCCACAGAGAACAACAGTTTCTGGAAAAACACTTCACGATAGAATAACCTAGAAAGAGCAGTGGAAGAGATACCATAATCACTGTCTTTTTAATGAGGCTTCTTATATTATTCTTTCTGGGGGATGAAAAATATCAATGTATGAGATTTATGATGGGAAAAGAATCCCTCTTTCTGCACAGTTGCACTGTTCTGAAGGAGCCCCACATTATACAATTTACAAATCCCCAGTATAAGGTTCCTTCTTTGGCTGTGTGAAAGAGCTTTCTCTGTACTCTTTTCCAGCAATTATGCACAAACCATGTTTTAACCTTCAAACACATCACAGTATAGCCGAGACTCAACCTCGTGGTTTGCAGATTGCTCACACACTTCTTGCCTTTTTCTTTTCTCTCACTGTCCCATGCTTGTTCTGCAGCTGCAGGACTTTACCACCACCTCAAACACCTTTTTCTGTCTGTCATGCAAGGGCCTTTCACCTTCTTGGAGTCACTAGCATTAGCAAGGTACTTGTTTGTTCAGTGATTCTTCAGGATGTGGTTGACATCTTGCACTCTCTTCTAATTTGACATCAGGCATTTAATTGTTTTAACATCTTCCACACAGAAATCCCATAGGCAAAAGTCATTTGAAGGTGATGCCATTTCTCTTTTTCTCTCTCTCTCTCTCATTTTTAAATCAAAATTCTACAATCCCTGCAAATGTCATTGCTTTCACTGGGTACTGATGGGGACATCTTTCAGCACTGTTGTGTACAGAACCTCCCACTCAAACCAAAAAAGGACATCATTCTGATAACATGTCAGCTGAAGAACAGTTTTCTCTTCCTCCCTCAGATTGGCTTCCTCTTCACATGAAGACTTCTTGTGTCCATGACACAGACTCATCAGGAAAATCTCATGACAAGGGACACTCACAAATGAAGACGTGCTAATGCATGGGTCTTGGTGTTTGGATATTAGCTTATTTCTTTTCCCATGGGGAGATCAACCTATTCTTACCCTACGATTTCCTTCACTTTGCCCAGAGAACAAGAAATGTTTGCAGATCTGAAACATATCCATAACATTTCTCCTCTAACCTCTTTTAAAATAAACATTCATCATTTAATTTTGTATCTTTAATGTAGCATTTTAATTTTTCAGGTAAAAGCAGCCTGAGATGCTCAGGTAAAAGCAGACTGAGATGTTGTAACCATAGACCTCAGATGTCCTCAGGAAATTCAAAGTGTTTTAGCTAAGTTGTTCTCAGTTTCAGTACCGTGGGTGTTTGGAATTAGCACTTGTCACATTTATCTTATATTAGAATGGTTACAAATGCATCACTGAAACCACGACATTTTAACAAGCTGCCAGCAGAGATTAGTGCTACCTAGCTTTTACATGGCATTTTAGATGTGTATCTCAAGCACAATACAGAAGATGGTAAGCAACGTGTCATTAAGCAGAGAAATAAGAGTAAGAGACAGTGTGGTTAAAAAGCTTGCAAGAGACTGCTCAGGAAAGCAGTTCTTGGCCACTTAAACAGGGGTCAGTAACATCCTGAGCCACAGAAGTCCCTCCCTGCCTGCCAGCAAAACTTCAGAAACAACTTGGAGGCATGTGTCCAAAGAGTAGGGTTTCCATGCCATGTAAATCTTGAAACCTTGTTGCTGAAAAAGACTAAGGGCAAGGCACAAGGCTCCTTGCAAGACTTCATTTCCACAGGCTGGTCATCTCCTAAAATGTTTTCTCAGTTGCTTTTTCACCAGGAGTGTTTTTTTCCGTTCTAGCACACTCCAGTGCCATATTTTGAGACGCTATTCAAACCAAATCCTACTGTTAAAACCACTTGAAATTTTCCCAATTTATACTTGAAAAGCAAAGAAAGACTCTAATCAAAACATGCTTCCATATGAAAATGTTAGTAACCATCTAAAACTGCAATGTATTTCTTTAGCAGATGATTAAAAACAAACTGGCTCTTAGCCAGTCCCTACACTGCTGTGCTGTACCATAGCTTCCTTCACTAAAGAACCTTCACAAGCATTTCTAGCTAATCGCACAGTCTCTAGTATTGATAAAACAGGTTAAACAGCTGATAGAAAAAAAGAAAAGAACACATTCAAACATCCTTTTGACAGAATAAAATGAAGGTAGTTTATGCCAGTTTAGAAATAAGGTGGCAAAAATAACAAACCCCTAGGTTTTAAAAGCTGACAGTATTAAAAAAAAAATTTTTTCAAAACATCCATGGGACAAGTCTTTGGCTTGAATAAACAAAATTCCAACTACATTTTTCAAGAAAGAAATCTCTGAAGCAGAGCTGGATAGCTAAACCTGAAATTCTTGGCTACTTGCAGCAGGAAGCAAATGCATAACATGCATAGAGGACCATGCTTAATTATCTCTGAATCTCTATATGTCTGACATGTTTGAAGACTACTCAAAAGGCATCTCAGAGAGGACCACAGCGCTGCCTAACATCTTTACACCTGTGTGTGCCTCAGCACCACATCAGTGACAACCAAACATTTGCCAGGGTTGGAGATGGGATCAGTGTGACACACAATAGGTTTTCTGTTATTTATCCTCTGTCAGTCTTTTTCAACATTTTGAAGAGTGGATTCATGCTGCTTCAGCCATATAATGTGGTTTAAAAGTAACTGGAATGAGAATAAATTGTAATTTGTATACCTCAAATACAGCACTCAGAATGAAAAACCCTTTGATGTCTGCTTTTGAATTGCTGGACTCGCATGGCAGCATCAGAGCTTGAAACAGGACTCATGTTTCCCTCTTAAAATTACTCAACTATGAAGAAAAGAACAAGATGAACTTTCAAAGGACAAAAATAAAGTTCTAAAAATACGTTTCATAATGATATTACATGTAGTTTCTAATTTGAAGATTTCATGTTCATATTCTTCTTGTGGATAAATACGTCCAGTTAGCCCATGTTCTCTTGTGATTCATTGCTTGTATTCAGAGTGGTATTCCCTCCAGCATCCCCACAATGAAACCCAGTAAGGAAGTTTGAACACTAGGAAGAAGAGGAACCTGAGGACACAGAAGACTGCAGTGTGTGAGAACAGAAGGAATTATATTTTCAACAACAAAAATAGATTTTCCATGGAAAAGATAACATGATAGTTGAAAAAAAAAACCTGGATTTTCAATTAGCCTTAGTTACAAAGAGCAACCCCCTTTTTATTGGTAGAGGGCCAGCACATAGTCTAACTGGATTTCTGTAATTAATCATTACAACAATAACTAACAAATTATCTAGTTAGATAGTGATATAGAAGTAACAGACACTTCTAAAGGAATTTGCAAATGAACAGATTAATATATTTCTTGTACTTCAATTTTCAATTTGTTGGACTGACAAATTGTGCATGCTGAAATAAAATTATTAATTTTAACGTCCAAATAATTCTGTCACAACATTGATATTTTGTGTATATACACACAAGGGCATGGAAGAAGTGGAATCATTAACTAAGTCATGCTTATATTCACAGAGTATTCAGTGTGTTATATTAAGAAGTAGCTGTAAAAAAGTAGTAAAGATACCTATAGATATTTTTATCCATGCATTGGTTAAGCTTATGCATTTGTTGCTGGGTGAAGGGCTTTTTATTTTGCTTTAATAACATAATTTATTTTTTTTCAAAAGTAAGAAACTGACAATAATACCATAGTTTTTGGCTAAGAAAGGAACTCTGTATTGTCGAGAGGAAGAGCTGAAAATAAACAAAAGATAAAAGCAAGAATGTGATATTTGAAACCTTTGATGGTACATAAGGGGGTATTCAAACCATCCCACTCAACTTTATTTTTTTAGAAAAAGGGAATGGAAAAAACAACGAAAGTATTCACAAGGACAGTGTAGGATTATTTATTTCAGCAAACATGGGCATTCACAGCCGTTTTATTCCCTGAGCCAATATTTGGAAAACACTGTATTCTAGAAGCAGTTTCTAAAGCCCCCTACATCTTAGCAAGGCAGAAGAGGGTAGGGAAATTTCAGTCAGTATTATGACCCATACAAAAGAAATACGGTAAGTAAAATTACTAAAATGATACTCCAGGGATTACTATACTGAATAGATGTTAGATTTTCTTCTTAGAGGATGAGGGTTAAGAAAAAGTAGTTTCAGGCTCACAGGATAACAGGTATGTTACTCTCTCAGTTACAAGCTTCATTTTCAGTTCTGTGCCCTAAATCCTGTTCTATAAATATGTTCAGTTTTTCATTCCTAGTTTCTTCTTCATAATCTCAAGGCTGCTTTCCCCCTTCTCGTATCTTTTACTGATCAGTTTCTTCAAATCTTATTACAGATGATTAGAAAGAAATTATTTTTCTGTTGAACTGAAAGTTGGACAACATTATTCCATAGAGAGATGACAAATTTACTTTCCACCACAAAGAAAAAAAATTAAATTAAAACATCATTATGTGCACTTTGTTTGCCAAAAATAGCTTTTTTCCTCTGCTTTCTTTACAAAAACATTCAGTGCATGCTTTCCATTGAACCACTTTCAAACAACAAAATATTTAATGATTTCCTACCAATACTAAAAGTCTCAATGCACAAGAGACTAAAAAAAAGAGGATAACACAAATCCCACAAAAAACCCACATCAAAAATTTGCTTCATGAGAACATAGCCATCTAAAAGAGTAAAGTAGCCAGCATAACTCTCCTTCAATTTCTCCCCACTGCCTGCATAAAGAAACTTTATCCTCTGCCGAGTGTCTTTTCTTCTTCTCTGTGTCCCTTCCCACTGTCTTTCTTTCCCAGAGCCATAGTTCTCTCTCAAATCTGTTTAAACAAAACTTGGGGTAGGCTGCAGGGAGTCACATCTGAGGCTCAATGTCTCCAGAAATGTAGCTAGGATAAGGCCAAGCCTCTTTCTTGTTCAAAATTATTTTCAAAGCCGTAACTTTTAGCTGGAAATAAGGATGGGTGGCAACAATAAGAGTGGTCCTTTATGCACCTTTTCCCCCTTTTTAAGCCTTAATCCAACCCTGTCAATGGATGCATATGGGGTAGGAAGCTTTGTGGCACATGCCTATGCTCTCTGGGTATGCGGTGGCTCAAAGCCAAAGCAATCACTAAAAGGGGAAGACATTGTGTTTTGACTTTCTGGCCTCTGGGAAGGGGTGTTCAGCAGGACTCCGGTCATTTCCATGTCCCCTGCTCCTTGGTTATTTTCAGGCAAGCTCTTCCTATTTGCGGAAGAGCAGTTTCTAGATCCTGGAACTTCCTTCTGTTCCTTCATCTCCCACTGTTGCAGTAGTCATATAACAATCATGTTAAAAACAATTTTCAGATTAGAAAGAATTAATCAAAGTATTTACACACTCCACACTCCTTTTGATGCCTGGAGTAGCATCCTCCTAGCTTACTTTCAGATATCAATTAATACAGTCCATCAGTTCATTTCTGCATTGGTTGTAACAATGAAATTTTAATACGTGTTTTCATTATTTAAAAAATCTTATCTATTTCTGGCATTATTTAGCCTTGGTTTGTCAAATGTACCTAAAATAACATACACAATCCCTATCATATGCTTGTTCCCCAATTATTACATGCTTAATTGACAATAACAGTTCTTGCCTTTTGCCTTATGTTATTTTGAAAGAGCAGTAGAGTTGCAATTAGCAAAAACTTGTGAAAGCAGAGCCATACCCATTCAGCTTTGGAAAAACAGAGCTAAAGTTTTACTGATGTGATTTAGCTTCCATTCTGGAGGCTGACAGCTGTGTAAGATGCCTTTCAACACAGTGAGAACAAGGATTTCCCCTCCTCACTCATACTGAGTAACCTGGAGATGTAATTTATGATGGATTCGCACACAAAATAGTCAGTGGTTCAGTACAAACCAAACATAAGCAGACACATTTCTAAACCCATCCGTCATGCTGCTTACACAATCTGTTGATCCATTGAACAAATATATGTTGAAAGATTAGGCAGGAGTTGACTGCCATTCAGTAAAATAAATGTAGACTAGACTCATTTTCTGCCTGACTTAATGCTTAAGGATTTGTATTAAAGGGGAGGGGGAGGGAATTCCAGCCACCTAGATTTTTGGAATGAGATTACCCTTCCAAGGACCTCACACAGAGGTTCCACCAGCCCTCTTTCACATACTGAATCATGTGGTTTCTGAATAAATTGTTAGGCAAGTGAACTGGTACTCGAGGAGTACTAATTCTGCCTATTCAGGGTTGGGTTTTTTTGGCAGAAGAGAGAAAAAGCAGAAGGATGAAGTTGTATGGGGTACAGTTGTAAGTTAAAAGTGCTAGCTGTGCTGTCACGGTCTTTGTTATACTGTTGTTTCACAACAGTGTTGCAGGCTATCAAGCCAGAGAGAAAACTGAAGATCATTAAGTGGGGAAAAGCTCTCATGCTGCCTAGGGCCATCCTCTGGCATGCACTAAACCCAGTATTTACTCAGCTTCTTTTTGGTGACAGTCCCTCTAAAACCACCAGCTTTCCTAGAGGAAGACTTCTTGGGTTTTGTCAGAAAAATCCTTCACCAAAAAACATGCTGATTTTTGGAAATTGTGTCCAAAAACTGTGGTTAAATCATGATTTGTTGAGATTAGGAGTAGAGCCTAAAGGTAAATGAGCCTGTTTGTGACTCAGATTTTCCAGGAGATTTGGGAAATACTGGCATCCTCAGCAAAAAGGGCTACTGACAGTTCAGGTCGGTGAGCTGACAACAGCTCCAAACAGGTTTAAACCACCTCAGGTAATTCATCATCACAAAGCACTGCCTTTTCTAACAAACAAACAAAAATAATTCAACAAAGAAGAAAGATCCTCATGTGTTTTTACACAGATCTGAGATGCAATTCTGAATATTTCTGGCAGGCTTCAACAGAACCCCGTAGAAACATTGAAAATAAAACAGATACAGCTGTTTTGTCAGGCCGACATGGCTTTTAGAAACATGGCAGACAAAAATGTGATAAAATTCCAGATTCACTGCAGTCAATGACAACATTTCTGCAAGTTTGAATATATGTATCTTCAAAACCTTACCAAAAATACCTCCATCTTTCCATTGCATGCCCAAAGTTTGAATCCCACATGCTTCTAGGAATGTGTCTTACTGTAATTATTCCAGCAAGCTCTACCAGTCTGTCTCATGGTCCTAGGTCTCCTGGCATCATCTCAGAGCCTTCTATCCCATGATACCCGAAATGCACATGTAAAGACTTTGGTATGGGTGACAATTGTCTAAGCATCTTGATTCTAACCTCTAACTCTTGCTGCATTTCTCACACAAGACAAAATTGTTCAGGCTGGATATGAATATCATCGCACAACCCCCTGTTCTGCAATACTCTCTTGGACCAGAACTGGCATGTTCCTTGGACTGTTTGGCTACCTCACAAATAAGAACAAACACCTTGCAAGCATGAGTGCCTGTTTCTCTTGTGTTATAAAAAAGCTACTCCTTCTGTTTAATTTCTTTTTTTTTCCAATCAAAAAAACACTTACAGGCTTAGCCTGGGCTACCACTCCACCTTTCTGCCAGTTTAATTTACTCTAAAGCAGATCCTATAGTCTTTAGCACAGGATGCCTTTTCGGTTTGCTTGTTTCAACGAGTGGAGCCAACAATGAAATGCTGAATCATACTGGACACCACTTCAATACTGAAAGTAGCATGTCAGCAAAATAAGTAAGCCCATTGTACCAGGTACAGCAAACACTGTCCAAACATTACTATGGTTGATTGCATCTCACTGACTCATGTGCAAACACTAGTCCCTGAATATTAAAGTTCAAGTTCACTGCAGGAATGGAAGCATCTTAGAAAACAGAATAGGTTTTGATTAATAATCACCTAATACATATGATAAAAAACCCAAGCATACTCATGCATCAGAGTTAGTGGTTTGATATTTTCTTGGGGTTTTTTTTTTTCAGATGGAATTCTTTTTCCTTCACTAGTAGTAGGTATTAGAGTTTCTTTAAAGATTTAATTCCACAATAATTAATTTGCATAAAAACATTTTATTGAGTTTCTCAGAATTGCTTCAGTTTTAGCATACTTTGATAAAATAACAATATACGAACCTTTCCCAAATTTTGGGTACTTTTGGCAAATCTTTGAAATAAGGTAGGAAAAAAATTCAAAATAATAAAAAGGTATAGGAAGAAACAGTCTAGAAGCATGGGTAAAGAAATATATCATATTTAGGATCAATGTTTCTTATTCAATAACTGACCCAGACATGATAGGAACAAAGCAGAGACATTGGCTGAATATATTACAATTACAGATCCATTTTATTAAAACATCTAGACTAATCCCAGACAAAACACAATGTATTAGCTATCTCTAGATACCCTAAACCAATAATTCAACGTTGTACACTGCTGTACTTAAAAAAATAGAAAGGGGAAAGAAAAACTAGAGAAAAAGAGAGGGGGAGAAAGAAAAAGAATAGTTCAAAATCCTTCAAAAATGAATTAATCAGGCACTTGAGATTAGTTTGGCAGACCCAGGCTTTTTAACCTAGCTGCTAAAATTACACTAGAAAAGAAAGCTACAATATGGTTCTAATGAATTCACTGGAGACAGTTTGCATTTTAAAGAAAACATAAACTTGACCATCTGGATTAAGTTACAGCAGATTGCTGAGTATTTTTCTTCCTCCAGTCCCACGTACATGACTAGCAACATCATATTTGGCACAGCAGTAATCTGAGATAGGCTCCATGGCTCTTTTGAAAGCCTGCTGGTACCTGATCCAAAATTGTGTAATTGAATGGTAATCGTCATGACAAATGACAGACAAGGAAAGCCTCACTTAGTAGTCTCCTTTCCTTAAGACAGCCACTGCTATTGCTCTTTCTTTTCATGATGTCATAACATATACTCAGCAAGCAGCATCTACAGACACTCAAGTCAGTGTATCAGACCATTAGCTTCTAAAACAAGTAAAACAAATATTTTATACACACACACACACAAAGACAAAATTACTATCTGCCCATAAGATCTATGTTATTCATGAGCTCCTAGGAGTGCAAAATATGCTCAATTCAGAAAAATTTCTTTGAATTTATTGCACTTTCTCCCCTCTCCTGAAGATAGATAGATGTTCCACTTTTTATCCCTACTCACCTGAAAGGAGGAACACCTGAGCTGTACTTATTATGTTAGCATTAACAATCAACAACACAGAAACCAACAAATAAAAGTACACAGACAGCACACGGCACAAAATGCTGAGCTAGAAGAAAGGTCTCAACAGCTCCTGAAGTAGCCCAGTTTTCCATTCAGCACAATGTACTTGCTCTTCAAAAAGCAAAACAAAATTATATACAACTTATATGTAGGTTAGGCTCATCTCTCTAAAAACTTTTAAATTTTCTGCCCTGGAACTTGGAGATGAATTTTCCAGCAGCTAAACCCAAAAATTTTATAACCAGTTCCTGAACACAAAGACTGAAGTTTCAAACATACTTAAATTAAACTTTCAAGGATAACAAAAAGAAATCCTGTTTGAAATACAGGAAGTTGAGACTCTTGAGTTTTTCCCAAAGAGGGCATCCCAGAGCATATTAAAATACCTGACCCAGCAAAAGGTAAGAAGTAGCAAGAAGAATGTATTTATAATATCTTCAGAACACAAAACAAACAGGTCGCCCCTTATTTCTGTTTGCACTGCAGTGAACCTTGAATATCCTGGAGCAATTTGTTCACCTGTGTCTACAAGCCACATTATGCACTGTGTTTTATCTGGTAGACCACATTTTACATTACCACCTATATCCTCACATGGTTTTTTGTGCTATGCTTATTACATTGGAAAAACTGTGTTTCTGCATCACAGGAACCTTAACTTACACTTGAAAACTAGCAAATGTCATCTGAGCATCTCGATGCCGTAGTAGAGTACACAGTGCCTACTTGGACAAGAACACATGGATTTAACAATAGCTGAAGCTACAAATAACTGAAGAAGGAGTGGAAAATAAGCTGTCTTAGGATCTCATCTGGTCCATCACACTGCATCTGGACACACTTGCATATCTGACAGCCGCAGCAGTAGAACTGAGTACTCGCATGTCTTTTCCAGCAAGCATGCCCAGAGGAAGATGGGCATGAAAAAGTTGCTGTCCTTTTGAATCCACACCTTATTATCACTAGCCAAGATCATTCCAGCATTCCACATTCATTCCAATGTTCCTGTGACTGTTTAAGTAATACAAAGACCTTTTAGGACAACTTGAACACAGTAAGAGCTTTCTAGTGCTATTGCAATTCACCTGAGAATAAGTCCTTCTCCATAAAGTCAGATCTGTATGCAAGTGCCCATGAAGTCAGATCTGTATGCAAGCGCTGTGTTTGAAGTTAAGGTAAAGTCATCTCAGCTGCTGCACAGGAAGGAGTGATTTATATACAGAAGAGTTTTAACAGTTCTCAAGGATGGAAGCCACAATGGCATTTTTAGGATAAAAATTCTTTCTTCATATAACGAAAGGGGAAAAAAACATGATAAGGTTTTACAGCCCACTTGAGACTGAGTCATAACAATGGAGGAGCTAAAATTACTTTTTTTTTCTCTACTAGGGAGAAAGAACAGTCCACAAATCATTTTGTCCCATCAAACTATTTCTGTCAGACAGGAGAAGATGCACCCCCCTGGTCTGCACAGCAAAGGCAAAAGAGGCAGCAATCCTTACTCCAACAGCATTACAAAAAAAAACAAACCCAAACAAACAAACAAAAAGCCTAAACCCAAAAACCAAGCAAAAAACCCCCCCAAAAAAGTAGAGAAGCCATAATGAGAATAGCTAGGCACTGAAACATGCCGTTTAGAAAACATGTGGTATCTGTATTCTCAGCAAAATCCAACTGGACAGGTCATAAACAGCTCAACTTGCCTTTGAAAATGAGCTAGCAGGAGGTGAGAAGTCATTATGACAAACATCAGCATAGTAATTATGTTTCCTCCTTGGTTTTATTGCAGTAATGGAGACTATACAGAGTAAGAACAAGATATGAAGATAGAGGCCTACACTAAATAAATCTAAAGAGAAAGGCTTTTTTCCAGTCAGTTGTTTGTTTTGGTTGTGGTGGTTTTGTTGTAGGTTTTTTCCCAATAAATTACCCACTGGATGTTTGAATTGGTAGTTATGAGATGACCTCCATCCACCCACAGCAGGAAATCAAGCACACATTGATTGCATAAAATTACATTCATTGCAAAGCTAGCAGAAATAACAAAAAAGCTCCTTCTGCCAGTACAACTAGATACTAACCACTGTGGCCTCCTAAGCTGCCAACACCCAGCAGATTGAGATTTAAAACAATTTCTAATGAGTCTCATCTAAAGAGGTTGGTCTTGATTTACCCATTCATGCAGAATAATCCAGCAGCCCAACCCACTCACCACATGGGTTCCTCAGGACTGAATAAGAGAGAAATGGATATTTTGCTTGTGTGCAATCCAAAGGCAGACAAAAATCAAGGAAGAAAAAAAAGAGTATAAGGGTTACAGATGTCGAGAAGGTCTTTCAAATCTCCAGTAAGAGACATGGAAAAAAGGAAGTGTTTCCTTTAAACAGCTCAAAACTGAAGCAGAAAGTAAATCAGTGAAAGTAAGATCAAATTAAAACTGTTCTTCTAGAAGGGAAAACTTGATTGCTGTGGGATATTAAGACAATTGCTCAGAGCTGAAGCTGCTCTTATTGATTAATTTCTGTTTTCATTCATTTTGCTTTTGTAATATGAATTTCTTCGCATTGGCGCAGCAGCAAGTTACCTCCCAAGGAGCTGGACAGACAGCCAAATAGCTGGCAATGTTTTACTTTTGATTGAATGTCTTGCTCAAGGCATATTTTCAGGCTTTGGATGAAAGCATGGGAAATTGCTATTATAAGTCTTAGACTTTTAAAGCAGTGTACTGGGGAAGACACTACTATAGTACATATTGTGGAACATTTCAAAACACAGCAGAACACTATTCTGCACTACACATGAGAATAACAACTCACATAAATATAAAACCCACTTTCATGGATTTCTATGGTAGCAGACCTAGAAAAGCAACAATGATTTTGAACAAAACCTTCAATTTTCTGTATTATTTGCCAGATTTCAAAAAATTAGAGAGCAAAGAGTTTTCAGTAAGATTACCAAAGGATTTTTTTTTTTTCCCGTCTGTTTCCTCCACTATACCCAGGTTCCAAAGTCTCCAGCTTGACTGATCAAGAGTTAATAATCAACATACTTGCAGTGGGCATTTTCAGTCTTTTCTGGATGTTGTGTTCCTGAACAGAAAGGTAAAATTCCTTATAAGTAAGATGTTTTCCTGGGAACAGAGGCAAGGACCTCTGATGGTCCTTATATACAGCCTATTTTCATTAGAACAATTGCAAACAAGCTGTCTGAAATGAGAATGCTGAGGTCTCTGCCAAAAGTAATTATACTTAACCCAGTTAGTAGCCATTGCCTGGTTGAATAAGACCATTTCTCAGGAACTTATCAAACATGCAGATAAATATTTGCTTGGTTACTTGCTCTTCCACTGACTTTTTTTCTGAGGGTAAAAAGAAAAACTCAGAACAACCAACAGCATGTTCCAGCTTGGCTGTATTTGGTTCAAAACAAATGTAATATTCCACCCAGATACCTTCAAACAGTCTTGGCTTACCTTTTTGGTGTTGCATCTTCATTGCTGCTCAAGTGTGCTATTTCCAATGTACGTCCTCCTCTTCTGTAAATGGAAAAATCTTCCCTGCTGACAGAAAAACAATGTTCTTTTCCAATCCAATCTACAGTTACCTTCCTTTCCAGTAAACAAGGCCCAGATAAAAGTCCTTCGTCCTGGCTGGAGAAAGGCAGCAGAACCAGGGTGTGCAATTCCTTCCCCTCAGATGCTTTGAATCCACTGCAGAGCAGCTTGCTGCAGGGAGGTGAGGGAGATGAGAAGTTATTTGTTAAAGTGGATATCCCCCAAGTGGAAGCAGCCATGACAAGCCAAAGACTTAGTGTCATCCCACAAACCCCTTTGTCCCAGATCATTTTCTTCACTTGTCCCTGGACCATCTTGGACAAGCCCAGACCCCAAAAAATACTTGGTAACAGTGCTGTAAATTATTTATTTAGAATTTTTTTGGTTTATCCTCATCCACAGGAGATTTATACAAAATCTTTTGATCCCAATTTCTCACTGCTGACACTCTCCTCCCCTGAATTTCTCCCAGCAGCCCTTCTCCCAAGAGGCCTCAAACATTGGTCCCTCTTCTGCACCTCCCCATCCCTTAGCTCCTTGCCCAGGTCTCAGCCCCAGCCCTTTCCCCAGCAGCACTGGGGGAGGTGCAAGATGGAAGCCAAACTACAGCTACCACCTTGTGTGCGCTGTTGCTTGTATCTCTCCACCCCAACTCTACTAGGGTTCCACCAGAACATGGCACCTGTGCTCCTCCAAACCCTTGCTAGCCCTGTGTTGGAGGCCTCTTGTCTCTCCCAGCTCATAGTCCAGTGCTAATTAAAACTTGGTCAAAAGGGAGGCTTTGCTCTTCATGCTCTTCATCTTCATTCCCTCCACCCTATTTCAACCTGCCCCCGCACCATCCCAGCAAGAAAAGCCTTTAGAAGGGCTGTAGTTATGTCATATGCCTATTTAGTTAGAAAGATGAATCTTTAACAGAACAAAAAATAAAAATTTTGGAGTATTTCATAGAAATAAAAGCTCTTTTTCTAAATGGACCCAGAAATTTTGGATTTTGTTTCACAGTGTTAAAGTCTTAAGAGAAAATGGTGGGGACTCAGTTTACTCTCAGCTAGAGTATCAGAAAGGTATGGTGCAAGAGAAAGGATATTTTCACAGAGTCCAGGAATGCTCAGATCAACTGTTTCATAAAAACTAAACAGCCAGTAGAAGCCATTGATGGAGAACTTGAAAAAGGTTGTGAATTATTTTAATGAATGACCATGATTTTGGGTACAATGAAGAGTTTAAAAAAATCATAGTAAAGGTGTTTTGCAGGGGCTAGGAAAAATGACACTAACAAAAAATTTAATGTTCACCAGCATACTGCAGTAAATTAGAACCATTTTATGGGTCTGCACTTGGAATATTGGAAATTTAAATAGAAATTGGTAAAAAAAGCTGCATTTTCCTAGTGTGGCAAGTGAGAAGTGTTACCCAAGAAAGCATAATTTAAAAAAAATAAAATCAGGCTGATTAAAGAACTTGGGGTTTGTTTTTATGATGTGCTATTGGCTGTATTTATGCATTACGGAAAACACGGTCTGGCCAAAATCAGACTGACCAGAGCTTAGTTTGACAACAAACTCTCTTTGAACTAACTACAGAAAAAGAAAGAAAGCACAGTTTAGTGTGCTGTGTTTTGCTAGAGCTCATCAACTGTAGAGGATAAAGCGTGCTATTTATGGTTTGCACATCTTTTCCTCATTAAGTGTTGGCTGAGAACTGGCTCATCAGGAGTTGTTTCCTCCCACCTCCCTGCCAATCCTGTCATAAGCCATCCAACTACCCAGACCACCTTTTGGTGTGCTCTAAATCCCTCACAACCCAGTCTGAATTTGTTTTTTTCCATAAGAAAGCAAGAGCTTGCAGCTTTGAATTTATGAAAAGATAGCTTCTGCTTTTCATACAAAATGATTTGTTACCTCCTTGCTCTGTGCAGAATAATAGGCTTGGCCTCATTAAAGCCAGAGTATGCATGCAGGTAACAGCACTCATAGAGCCGTCAGCCAGAAGAAAGGAAATTCTGAATACTATATCACCCAATTTAGCTTGTCTGTTTGTTACAAGAGAAGGCAAATTCAGTGATTAGCAGGGCAGAATTTTTGTATCCTTTAAATAAGGCAGATTTTCTGTGTCCTCTAAGTGTTCTTTGCTCATCCAACATATGTATTGAACTATACAAAAAACCCAGTCTTTTACTAAATGGCAAGGTTTATTTTGAGAATGCAATTAGTATGTAATACCTTGGAAGATGAACAGCTATTGCAAATACAGAATAAAGGCTCAAGCACCACAGCTCTTCTGTTCCTGTATTTGTGTTTTACAAGAAAAGACACACAGCACTATACTGCATAACTTCCATAAAAGGTGCTATAACTAATTTAGAAAGACAATGCCCCAACGAATTAGCATTTCAGACTGACATGTGTGCATTCATGATCAGAAGAATTCAAACAGTGGTCCAGAAAGCCCCACAATATGAAGTTCTCTTGATCCCCTTCAGCTGTGCTTTGAACTATGCGCAATACCTTTTTTGCATGCTGCCCTATACTCTGCTCCTCTGCCTCTGCTCCACAAGGCAGGCCTCTACTTTTCTCTAATCAGCTGTGTGAGTCTTTGTAAGCCCTGTTAGCTCACTTACAGCAGTGGACACTCATACAACAGGAAATGAACCTGTTGGCTTCGCTTAGATCCCTGGGCAGCTGCCAGTTACCAAGAGATCTCAGCTGAGTTTGAAAACAGCAATGCTCTTGATTGCAAAATGACTTTTTCCCTGGTGCTGCTGCCCTCCTCATACTCACTTCTGATCAATACACCATTCTGATTCACAACCACATCTTCCTCAGGAGGCTTTGAACCAACTAAGCACAATTGCAAGCTCAAAGGAAATGCTGGCATTTATATTTATGTTGCAAACTAGCTCTATATATCCCCTCTCTCAGGATCCACAGAAAAGCTGAGTCTTTTATTGAAATGCCCTATAAAACTGAGGTAAAGTACAAAATTAGAAAGGTAGCTTTAGTAGAAATGACAGAGGATGAAACTCATTGCATATCACACCATAAAGAACACATGGGAACTGGTTTAAACATGACAGAAGTGATGTTCCTAGCAGTAAGGAATTTAATGCTAAAATTTATGAATCTATGGTAAGTAATGTGTATCCCATGACTTTTTACAGCTTACAGTTGCAGAACAAATCAGTTCCATTTCACTGTAACTGGTCCAAAACCAAATGTATAATATGTATATACAATTAGAATGAAATAGCAAAAAAAGTTGTTCTTAGTCTGACCAAGACTCGACTGAGCAGAGGCACCTATTAATTTTTTTTGAGATTAGCTTCATAGATTACCTTTCAACTTTGTCACTAAACCCTTAGATTTCATATGTACTAACATCATTTAAATATGTAGTTGGTTTCGACCATCTGTACAATGAAATTTCTGTATAAGGCTCTAACATCTCCTCTCCGACCTTCCAATGGTAATGAGCTGGGGGGCAACAAAATCTACCACTAATGCTTAAGCTTCCTGGAACAGGCTGACTACAAGCAGAGCTAGGATAATAATTCCTTCCCTTCTTCAACCACACATAATACAGTCTTTATTCAGCAAAGTCGTTTCACACCATGCCAAAGGTCAGCTTTTGCTGTATTAATAGCTGCTCTGGGAGGATCAGTGTTGTACTATCCTACATTTTTTCCAGGGCCTGGAGATGCAATTTCCTACAATCTGCAGGCAATTTCCCACCAATTTTCTTGGGGAGCTAATAGGCTGTGACAGGAGATGGAGCTAGCAAGCAGCAGGCGGCTTCAGAAAAGACAAATTGCATCTCTGCCACCTAACCGGGCAATCTAGAAAGACAGAGTTTATAGCTTTGTAGTGTTATTGGGCCCCATGCTAACAGCAAATCGTTCAAGCTGCTATCTGAATTTCATATTCTTTTCCTTCTGAATTGTTATCACCACATATCACTTTGTTGCACTTTTTCTAAGAACGACAGTTAGACACAGATCATGTGTGATTACTATTTTAACTGCCTTTTAACTAGACAAGCCCTGCTAAATGCTATTCACATCAGAAACAGAGAAATATACAGTGTCTCTGTTAAACAGATATTTTGATTATTTTCATACTTGTTAAGGTACAAAGCAGACACCTATGGAAAAGGATTAATTTGTAAGCTAAATTCAAATGAATCAGACAGTGCAAACTACGGTAACATTAAAAATGTGAGTACACCTTCCATGGTAAGAAAGTCCCACTGACCATATATAGTACAAAATGAAAGCAATAAAAAAACCTCAAATATAACTGATAAATTCTCCCTCTACTCTAGCAGATTTCAAAATCTAAGAAGTTTACCTGAACAGTCGAATCAGTTCAAAAACATCCATGCAACCATTTACCTTGCAGACTTAAAATTATTTAAAATTAGTAATTCTTACAAAGCTCTAAGAATGTATTATCATATCCACTTTGATAGAAATGAAACTGATTTAAAGCTGCTAACCCCACCTAAGATTACAAAAAAAATTTAATGGGCTAAAGAAAATGATTCAAAGGCACATAGCACTAGCGACTATTGCAAGTGGTATTGTCACTGTACTTCCCCTTACTATTACAGCTAACCCAGGGGATAAATACTGTAAACACATTCTATTACAGAACCCTGTATTTCTTCAAAATACAGAAGAACAAATTTCTGAAGGCAATTAAAAACAATTAACAATAGTAGTGAAATTATTATAATTAGCAAAATTTGCAAGGTTAATATTTTTCCCCTTCCCCCTGCCCAAGAATAAATTAGGTAGAGTAAAAACAATCCCATCTAAATTATTGCTGTCCACTGGGAGACAAAATTAGTACCGAGATATATAAAATTTTACTATAATTCAACCCTAAGGATTCTTTTTAATTACTTAAGTAATGAAAAAATGTAAAATTACAGTGAACAAAGTGTTGAAGTATTCTAACATGCATTTTGAAACTCTCACATTTAAACCACTTGTCATTAATATCCCCATTTCATATTTGTGGTTTTTAATAAGTTACAGCTAGATAAAATATTGAAGAACCAGGAAGAATTATAAATAGAATACCCAGTCAATAACTTGTACTCAATAAAGAAGAGTGTCTACATAAACAAATAAAAAAGCTATGAAAACAATTCAAAATCCAGAAGTATTTCCTTAAACAGATTCACTGATAAAAAATACAAGAGTATCAAGACTTGAAAATCTTGAGTTTGACAAACAAAAATTAATGATTTATCTATACAAGTCTATAAACTTCTTGAAGTACACATTCAAAAATTCAATTATATATTTGTGAATATTCACTCAACTGCTGTCAGAAATACACATCTCACATAATTAACAATCAGAAAGACAGAGAAAGTTAGAAGTATTATGTATGTATAACTCATTAAAAGATCTCTAGAGGTCTAATGTATATTCAGGAGGAAACACAAGGGAGCACAGCAATAAACTGATTTCTGTATGAAAAAGGAAACTTATTCCAGTAAGTAAATTTAATGTGGCCAAAAAAGTTGAATCACTCCAAAGTTTTGTTGCATGCATGGCATGCTAAGCAAATACCAAGCTGACATTAAGGACATTTACATACTTAACAGCAGTGTTTGGCCAATTCATCAACAATTAGGAAATATTTTGAATTGCAAAGCCACCAGGTTGTATATTTACTTGAAATCTAATATAAAAAAAAAAATCAGGTCCAACACAAAAAAAATCCCCAACTGGCTATTTTTTTAGGAATAACGGGAATCTTCGTTGCTCTGCAAAATATCGTGCTACAGCAAACCACAAAATAAGAGTTAATAGCTTATCATAACTGCAGCCAATTTTTAGAGAAAGGGGGAAATCCACTATAGATTACTGAAGGAAGTGTGACAAAGATTGTGAAATGAGCAGATGGATTTTATTTTAAAAAAATTAGACTCACTACCACGAAAGTAACAAGTGATATCTAAGTTTCCCAATGCTAAGGGTTACCTTTCATTTATGACCCCTTCATTCTGCTTATTAATTTCTTTAAACTGCCATTAAAATCAGTGCTCAAAGGAAAAACAGCATTTATTGTTTGCAGTTACAAGCTATCATCTCCATTTTCTATGATAATGACAGAGTATACAAAAGGGATAATGATAACAGTATGTTTGATTAGTCTCCAGACTACATGTTATCTTCACCTGAAACTCATTTTTGGCAGAAAACAGATAGAAACAGGTTTTGAGAGATACTATTACTTTCTACTGTGAACATAGCAAAGGCAATTCTTGCCAAGCTGTACACAATAGAACTGTCAAGTGTTCCTTGCAGTATCTCTTCTATGAATCAACACAACCTTACAAAAACATGGTCAAAATCACATGTGAAATTTTAGGAGAGGAAAAGATCTCATAATTTTAAGTTTTACCTCAGAAGCAACCACAGAATTTCTTTATGAAGAGTCAACTATACCAAAACAGGAATTACATAAATAATAAAAGTATGAGTATAAAATAATACAGCTATCTTATCTCTGAGTGCTTGCTTTAGTAAGGAAAATCATTACAACAGACATTGCCCAATATAATCTATGCAGCTACCCACTAAAATATTCAATCAGATTTTCCTGTATTCTATATATCATCCATAGGCTTATTAGCAACTAAATTCTTAGTAGTGCATAGTAGAGCATAGAGCCAGAAAGGACATGGACTGCTGTTCAGCTTCTAGAAGTGATCTGTGAGACCAAGATCTAAGAAATATGGGGGGGAAAAAACCCCAAAACTACCCTAACCCCCCCAAAAAAACCTGCTCAGAGTTGAAAATGATGACTAACATTTGTCCCCACAACAGAAATTTTTTGGTATTCATGTTTCAGAGTAGCACTTTAGCCTCAAAGAAACAGAAATTCAGTTCTCTCAAGAATTAATGTATCACAGAAGCAGTAGGTTCTTTGTTTTGAAATACAGCATCTTCAAAAACATTCCACCCCCTGAAGACTATTATTCTTCTAATTTTCCTTTATATTTTCTTCTTGTGTTCAATTTATACTTTTTAATATTATGCCAGAAGAAAAAAAGAAATAAACCAACACAAAAAAATCCAAACCAAAACAAAAAAACCCCAAGCCCACCCATGTGATTAAAGTGTGTTCAAAAACCAGTTTTTGCTGGTTTAGAAAATGTTTAAGTGAGTGTTTGAGTTCTCCTATATACCTGAGCAGAACTTCTGGGTGAACTTCTCACAAATGTCAGTAAGCTAGACCCATAGGGCAGATTTTTCAAGCACCCAGTTCTTACATGTCTAGCTTCCGTAGCAAAATCTACCAAACTGCACTAAGCACTTACGGTGCAATGGGACATTTGGGAGCATGTTGCTGAAAATGGGATTATCAATTGCTTGGAAGCAGATCTTGAGCTACAGAAATAAAAGGTAATGGTAAATGTTGAGAACTGGCTGTAATTTAACTCCCTTTCCTCTAAGATGATTAGATGTTTATGGATGTCAAAGAAACATCCACTTCCAGTTCAAATACACATCTCAAGCATCCTTGAATAACTACGCAGAAACATTTGAAAAACTTCACAGAGAAACAGAAGTCAGTGAGGTAAATCACTGAAATCTCATTCTAGGTGAATTTTGTAGATTGCATGTTAGATTACACCTAATATGTATGTGTTTCTATGTTTTCATTTTCCCTTGTCCAGCAGTGTGAACAGGTGGCCAAGGTGGCCAGTGATGTCTTGGCTTGTATCAACAAATGTGGCCAGCAGTACCAGGGAAGGGATTTTCCCTGCCCTTGTCACTAGTAAGGCTGCACCTCAAATCCTGTGCTCAGTTTCAGGCCCCTCACAACAAGGACATTGAGGCGTGTCCAGAGAAGGGCAACGGAGCTTGTGAAGGGTCTGGAGCACAAGTCTTTGAAGGAGTGGCTGAGAGAGCTGGGATTGTTTAGCCTGGAGAAAAGGCTCAGGGGAGATCTCATCACTCCCTGAAACTCCTGAAATGAGCTTGTAGCAAGGTGGGCGTTAGTCAGCGTCTCCTCTCAGCCACAGGACAAGAGGACATAGCTTCCTTCAAAGTGAGCCAGGAACAGCTCAGGTTGGACATCAGGAAGAATTTTCTCGTGGAAAAGTTGTCAAGCATTGGAGCAGGCTGCCCAGGGAGCTGGGGGAGTCACCATTCCCAGAGGTGTTCAAGAAATGACTGGATGCAGCACATAATGCCATGGTTTAGTTGACACATGATGTTCTGTCAATGGTTGGAGTANGCTCAGGGGAGATCTCATCACTCCCTGAAACTCCTGAAATGAGCTTGTAGCAAGGTGGGCGTTAGTCAGCGTCTCCTCTCAGCCACAGGACAAGAGGACATAGCTTCCTTCAAAGTGAGCCAGGAACAGCTCAGGTTGGACATCAGGAAGAATTTTCTCGTGGAAAAGTTGTCAAGCATTGGAGCAGGCTGCCCAGGGAGCTGGGGGAGTCACCATTCCCAGAGGTGTTCAAGAAATGACTGGATGCAGCACATAATGCCATGGTTTAGTTGACACATGATGTTCTGTCAATGGTTGGAGTAGATGACCTTGGAGGGCTTTTCCAACCTAAGTGATTCTGTCTATGTATTTCCTGCCATGAACTCTCTGTCATTCTGGTGTTTGTCAGGTTCTACTCTGAGTTTCTTCATCTTCCTCATTACGTAATAAAGTATCTCTGTCTGGCAGGACACCATGAATGAAGTCTTACATAGACCTACATTCTCAAATTGTTTCTGTGTACTCGTAGTAGGAGAAAAAAAATAAAAAATCCTTCAAGGAGACAGCAGAGTTGGAGCCAGTCCAGATTCTCCAGTGAGGTGATTTAAGGGGTAAACACTTTTATCAGTAGTGCGAAATCATAAGTCAGTACTCCTCCCTAGCCCAAAAACTTAAAAATCCACCTTTTGTAATTAACAGAATAGTGGAATTTCCCCATAAACTCAAAATTGCACCAATACAATAGAAAATATGAAAGACTATTCTAACTAGACTACATAATCCCATGGGCTCATAAGTGGGCCAGTCATTCCACAAAAATACAAACAAACAAAAAAACCCTAGCAAAACTTAAAACACTAAAACAAAAAATCAGTTTGCTAATCTGAGTTAAAGTTACTTGAGAAACTTGGAAGCTTCTGAAAATTCTGCTTGTATCACCAAACCAAAAATGTGACCCAAAAATTTTAATCAATCTTTCATACACAGAAGTATGTATGGGACTAGATGACAGATTCTACATTGAAAATTATATTAAAAAATAACACTTGTTTTAACAGTAAATTAAAATCATATTCATTTAGTGCTCCCTCTTTCCTTTAAAGGAAAAAAAACATGAAATTCCAGATGAATTAGAAAGTAACACAGACAAAAATTCTCTCTGAGGTTCCAGTGGCTTGTGGACTGACTCAGGGAACAATCATTGCTTGGAATTATAACCAAAAAGAATGAGCCTGACACACTAACAAATGCATTGTGTGGAATGGTATCACAACTTTCTGCACAATTGATTTGTGAAGGGTTATGCCAAGTGCACATATACAAAATATACATATTAAAGCTGGCAAAGGATTTTTTTCAGTTGAATTGGTATTACCACAAATCCCCTCTTCATCAGTTATTGTTTGCACTGACATCCAAAATGTCTTTTGTAAGGACTCCCTGCTTCTATCCAGCACTAGCATTTGCCAGAGTGGCATTCATACGTCTCTGAATACTCAGGGCCACCCAGCACACAAAGACTGTCCCAAAAAGAGGCTAACCAAAGGAATCTTTTAGGACTGCAATTAAATTGACCGCCCATAAAAATTAATTACCTACACGACAGTTACTGGTGTACTTCTTTTTCCCATGTGGTTTTCCCAGTGCCTTTTCTGTTACTGCTGCTCTTGGTTGGTCTGTTTCTTCATTCAATAAGCAATTATTTCCACCCACTACTTTACACAGGCCCACAAGAATTTACACAGAAGTTTAAGCTCCACAGGTTTTAAATCTTGTAGGTAATTGCACACAGACATGCCAGGAGCTGAGCGAATCTATCTTTTCATTAAAAATTACATCTGCAGGTAGAATATGCTTTACTGTCTGACAAATGAAAAATCCCACAATGTTTCATAAACATTAAGTGAAATCTGAAAAAACGAAATGAGAGAATACTCATCCACAAGTATGGATGACACATCCACAAGTTTTCAGATGCATCCACTAATTTTCAGACCCAAGGCTTAAAGTACATATAATGAGGGGAAAAAAAGGAATTAATTTCCTAATTAAGATCAAGAAGTATATGGTACAAATATTATTAAATTCATTCACATGCATAAATTGCTGATTCCATAACTGCTCTGACACATTGTATCTTCTAAAAGCCATGAAAACAAGGTATTTTATAATTTTCCTGACACTACGATTTTGAACCTCCTGATGGCCAAGAATGTGACCTTACTAACAAGCACTATGTCACAATATACAGCAGACCTATTATACTTGCATTATTTTTTTTTGTAAAATTTATATGGGTGTCTCAAATACTTGCATTCTTGGTTCCTCTGATATTGACTTTAGAGAACAGTAAAAGAACACCTATAAAGTAAAAGGCAAGGTGATGGCAGTTTGGCAAAAACAAAAAAGATCCTAACTACAGCAAATTTGCCAGTGCTGCTAAAGTCAATGATCACTGGCAGAGACAGATGTTCTGAGGAACTTCAACACAAAAAGTGTAAAAATCAAGTAATGTAGCAAATACACTTTTTCTAAAACTTTCCCTTTTAAAAATGGCATAGCACTTCCCAGTATTTCAATGTAGCAAAAATAGCAAAATTAATTCTTTGAAAAGCCTGATGATTCTGCTTTTTACCTCACTGACAGCAACATGACCAGCACCTAAACTGGGCTCTCATTTTCATACCAATGCAAATTAACAACAACAAAGCAATCAACAAATACATATATATGGATACATATGGATAGAACACTAATTTTAAATGTCTAGGAAACCAGATTATCCTGCATGGTTAACATTTTACATTCTGAATGCAACGTTAATACATTAAGGCTATTACAATTCTAGATGCTATAAAATGGTTTCAGTAGAATGGTCATGTAAATTAAAAAGAAAACCTGTGTCTCTTCAGTGTAGAAAATGTGATAAAATTTGCCCCCAGATGAAAAATTCCTTATCCAACCAATGTATCTGTCAGTCAAGCTTGTTTCTTCCTAGCTACATGTCTTTGAAAGAGCAGGGACATAGGCCACTGTCAAATGCTAGCAAAATGAGAAAGCAGCTCTTCTTCTGTCTGTGTAATCTGAATAAGTTGTTCAAAGTCATCCTTCTGTTCATCTGTACTCTCCACTAGCAACAGAAATTCTAACCAAATTACAGAATGTAGGACATGTATGGCCCTCACCAGTGCAACAGCAAGGTCTGTTGTCTAGCACACAGTGGTAGAACACACTAAACTGAAAAAACATAGTTGAATAAAATGAACACATTCTCTTCTCATCCACTGCGCTTGAGTACATCAAGAAAACTTGAAGATGCATAGCTTTGGTAACTGGCTTCTTAGCATGGCTCTTCACAGATGTCACACACTGACGTGACAGCAGAAAGGACTCAAAGATTGCTCTGCACGAATAAATAGAGCCTACAGGCCTGCGTAACATGGGACACTCAGGAAAATTAATTCTAATTAATTTGTAGAGTGGATTAGCTAAAAATCAAAATATCCCGTTGTCAATATTCTCACAAGAAATTAAGAAGCAAGTTTAACATAGTTTAGGTTAATTTACTTCACTTGCAACCCTGCAAGTATTTAACATCTTTAAGCAATCCCCTGTAAAACTCACACTTTGGGTAATTTAGTTAAATTTACCTGAGTATCTAAGTACAGACAAGACTTTAAAAAGGAAATGGTCATTAATTACCACTTCTCTGTAAAACATGAAGGATGCAATTTATCTAGCTTATCTAATCACAGACATCCTCAGTTAACGATTAAAGGCTCTGATGTACTTCGTTGAAATGCAGTCTCACATGAACTCTGTTCAGCTGGGGGAAAAAAGGACAGGGAAGTCACCTCCTCTTCTAGAGAAATGACCAAATGAATTATGATCAGGCACAAATTACTGTATCTGCCAAAGAACATACACATGGGACATCAGAATAAACTTAAACTGCACAGCTTTATGAAACGTTCAATTTTTATATTTACACTATAATTAGTACAAAACTGCCTTTAAAGTTTTCTGTAGAACAAGACAATATCTACTGGACTTGATACCCTAGAATGTCCAATCAACTACTTTGAAATATGATAAAGGGATCTAAGAATAGTTATAAAGAATAAGACACCATTTTCAAACTATACATAGTGTTTGCTTTTGCTTCTAAAAAGGTACTTATATCCCCAAAAGATTTTTAATTTTAAATAAGCAGGGCAGGCAGGGAGGGGGCAAGGGGGAAGACTGTTGATACTAAAGCCTTTACTGTAGTAAACTAAATATATTTACAATTTATACAAATGTTTGACCTTCAACAAAAATACAAAAACATATCACAAGATGCAAAACCAGGTAATAAGTTCATCTGAAACTCTGCTGATCTACACAGGACAGAATGCAACTTGAACAGCAAGGAACAGAAAGGTATTTATCCCCCATATTCAGGCAATGAGAACAATTTGCATGAGGTCACAAAGAAAGAAAAAAATAAAAGGCTCCAACATTCTTCAGTAGACTTGGCTTTTAAAAACTATGTCAAAAACCTAGGCTACATCTGTCCATCTTGCCTCCGTCTTCTGTCTGGTCCACGTAGCCAATACTTAGTTGCTGCATGTTGCCTTCTATTCTGAAAAAATTGGAGAAATTTCATGGCAAGGTCTGGAACCTCAACACTTTTGTTCCTTTCAAAAATTCAAAACCTTTCTACTTCTACAATTAAGAACAATTTTGGCCCAGTTCAACTTCTAAAAGAATATCCCCATCATATTTTTCAGTAGATAACTTCATAGACTGTAGCCTTTTTGTCTCCAGAGCCAGTGACTATGTACTTATCATCCACAGAGATGTCACAGCTAAGCACTGATGAAGATTCTTTGGACTAGAAGAAAAATAGAAATATATTACATAATTAAAAAAAAAAGGCTGCTACTGTCTTCTCAGCATCCCATTTTGGGTAGATCACATATTTGAAGATATCTGAGTCCACTCTTGGGACTCTGCACGTTTAATTTTTTCATTTAAAGCAACATCATCCTCACCTGGAAGATACTGGCTCCATAAGGAGTTCTCCATGCATTAAGAAGGTTATCTTTCCCAGTACTCACAAACCATTTACCTAGAATACAAACCAGAAGGATTATGAAACCATGAAAGAGACATCTGACGAATTTTGGGTTTTCAATTCACATCAATGAAACCTGTTAACTAATTACTCTTATAAAAGCTCTCCCCACTAATCAACACAGTACTTTTGCTTACAATCAATGTGGACACTCATGCTTTTGCAGTGTGTTGCATACTAGGAAATCCCTAAACTCTTCAAACAGAAATAGCTTTTTACACATGAATCAATCCTTACAGCAGCCTCTAGACAAACAGATGGTTGTTTGTAGATAAGTGCATTTGAATTCATAAAGCAGAGATATTTATGCATTACTACAGAAAGTGAGACGTAGTAACTATGAAATAACTAATCAGCAAAACATTAATTAAGAGCCCCGACCTCCAGTTCTATGTTCAGGGCAACTTACCACAGTATGCAAACTTGAGTGACAACACGCAACTCTCATGAAGGTGCAGTTGATACTTGTCTGGTTTATTTACATGTAGCACTTCAACATTGCTGCTCTCCATTCCCACAGCTAGCCATTCACCAGTAGGACAATAACCAAGGGAAAATATCTGAAAATTAAATCATATTTACACCTTTCAATTTTTTTCCTACTGATAATTTTATCCTGTAGTTAAAATTATTTGGGAGAGGGAGACAGAGAGAGATAAGGGCAAATTCACATAGTTCAATAGCAAAACTGCAGTTCAAAATTCAAGTAACTAAATAGCCCGTTTTTACCTATTAACGCAGAAAAATAAGAAAAGAGAGTAGTGTCAAGCTATCATTTTCTTCTGTAATGTAAGCCCATAAGAAAGCTTCAAAATACTGTGTTGTGAGCAGCCAAATGGAAGAGAAGGAACAATCTGTCAGTTCTACTGGGAAAAATCTCACCTTTCATCCTAAGGGTTTCCTTCCCACCCCACACATTCCCCCAAGCTGTAGGAAAGTCCAGTTACCTGTGATGTGAAGTCATGCTGTTGTAGCTGCCTCCCTTCTCTCAAGTCCCAGGATCTGACAGTGTTATCCAAACCTCCTGTCCAGAGTTTGGTACCATCATTAGAAATGTCAATACAGCTGGCTCCATCTGTGTGGCCCTGGAATTGCCTGATAAAACAAACCAGATTGAATAATGATTTCCTGCCAGAGCTCAAGGTAAACACTGTTGTGGTGTTAGTTTTGGACTCTGTACATGTGTGTCATCTCTTCTGTGTCTGTCAATGAGCAAGAATCAGCCCCTCCCTCTCACTGAGCATTAAATACCAGTATTAAAAAAAGATTTTCCAGGCTCTAGAGGAATGAATTGCATCATGGCTAGCTGAATAAAGTCAAATCTTTCCTATCAGGTTTTGAAAAGAAAAAAAGTAAAAAAACCAAAACAAAATAAAGCAAAACAAAACAAAACCACAAAAAACAATGTACCCCCCCAAGAAAAACCCCAACAACCCCTTGTGAGAATATTAAAGCATAGTAACTATAGTTAAAACCACTGAGGATAACTCAGATTAAATCAAAGAGGCACAAAACTTTCAATTTCAGAAAACAGCTTCTGTATTTTTCTTTGGCTGCAAGTCAAGAAAATAAATAACAAGGAGATATACTAATAGAAAGGGATCCAGATAGAGATCCAGATAGTTAAACACAAGCATTGCTGAGTCACAAAGTTGCCTTCTCTGTGGCAGGAGATTAGAAAAATATAAATGGTGCAGTTTGTTTCATAACCTTCTCATTAGCAACTCTCAGCTTTCAGCAACCGGAAGGTCATCTCAAGTTTTTCCTAATCCTTTGGCAAAAGCATTCTGAAGTTTCTGCATTTTTCATCAGCAATTAGCTTTAGCAAACGCCTATGCCTAAATGTGAAAGGTGGAGGGAGGGTGGGGAAAAGACAACTAGCTTGGGAACGAAGGGTATGAATCACAAAGAGCTGCCACAGAAAGGTCACATGGCATATTTTGTTTTAGTAGCTCTGGTCTCAAAATTCCATGCGTTATCAATCAGCAAGATCAGCCAGCAAGTAGTGGGAACACATACAGCAAACATTTAAAAAGCAAGACATCCACAGATGCCACAGAGTGAACCTTTACAGGGACTAAGCATACACATGACAAACTGAAAACTTTATATAACTAAAGCTGTATTTATTGATCTAAAATTTCAGCAGAAAGCAAAATTTGCATGCACATTAATATGACTCTCTGCATGTATTTTTCAGCTAATTATGGATATATAGTATGTTTAATTGAAACACAGCAAACTAAGCATATTCTTTAGTTTTTGTGTTCAGAACTTTTAAGGTATCATAGCCTTTCCCAAATTAGACTCTCTTCTCAAAATATTGCAAGCCACCACTACAGTGGTAAGCATAAACTAAAATTTATCTTATAGTAAGCCCCTGTGCTTTCCTAAAGAACCGAGAGTATCCACACTTTCAACCACTTTTTTGAGATTAATTTTACTACCAACTGTCACTAAGTAAGAACTGAAAATAGTCTTTATTACTTTACAAGGCTTAAGAACAAGAACAAACCGCAAAGTGTTCCCTAAAAAGGCATGTTCAGTCTATACCAATAACAAGCCAGCATGAATGCTGTTTGTAGAAACCTGCAGACCAATCCCAAATAACAGAAATTCACAGGAGCTTCTACACTGACTACAGTAGGCTATGGACCACCCCACTGGGCCCTGAAGGCACTTCTTCCAAGACTAGGCTGAAGCTACCAAAACTAGTTTCTGCCTAACTTGAGTGTAAACCATTTCTTTGAGTAAGAGACACTATTTACTTTGCTGTCATGATCCCTATTCAGGAAGATAAATATTGATGTAGCTGTCCAAAGAGTAACTTCTATTAAAATTTTCTGTGAACAAGTAATGACTCACCTGACCAATGTCTGATTGTGCAGATCCCACACTGCAATGTTCCCATCACTGCAGCAGGAAAAGCACACCTTGGAATCAGGGCTGATAGCCAGAGCATAGCAGGCAGGCGCTGAGGATGTCAGCTCTGCTTTTATACGAGGAGTTGGAGCTGCCAGGTCCCATATGGATAACGTGCTGGCTTCCCCGCCAACTATGAGGGTGCATCCATCGGGCAGCAATTTACAGGAGCGGATGTAGTTATCTCTGTTCTGTACAACACAAATCACCTCAGTTACATGCCTGCCAGTAATGACCACTAATATGATTCTGACTGCATGGAAGTTTCAAACAGTTTATTATTTTTTCCATTACCAAAGTACTGAAGAGGAACCAGCAGATTCTAAAAGGTTTGAAGCACCTACTTCTCATCACTAATTAGAAACTGCAGCTGCAGAAATTAAAACTGCAGACTCCTGTTGCAACAGTCTACTCTATTTCAAACCTGATGAATGGCAAGTTTTCTATCTCATTACACAAACACAGAGCCAAAGTAAGCTTGCTTTTCCGTAAATGTACTCCATCAGTGAAGGTCACCAACAACAGAAATATTAAAGCAAATGACCTTTCATTTGGCATTTAACAACCCTATAAGAAAATGTCATTCTAGTCTCATGCCCTTCAGATTTTTGAATTTTTCTATCAAATACTATTTTGCATTCACTCTGTTAAAGTTAAAAGATTAAGAATTCTTGTATTGGTCCTATATTTATGTTGGTCCTTTGCTGTTCAACATGATTCTTATGGTGCTTATTAATCTGTCATTTGTTGTTGAATCTCTGTTGTTGATTGAGAGGTATTGTGGAGGAGTTAGCAAGAGAAGAAATTTCTGCCTTTCCTTATTACAACCTTGCTTGACTGGCGACAGTTTTTTACAAAATTGATGGTTAAGATCTGTAACTTGAGACATAGAAAAAAACACTGCAAGACGTAGTTATCAGCATTCCTACTATGATGTTTTGTTTTTTTTAATTTGCAGCAAAGGAGCAGTAAGTAGAGAAGTGGAAATGTTGGCTAAATCAGTCATTACTGTTCCATAACTCAAATGAAGGCCCGGCAGCCAGACAGATACCTGCCACAGGACAGAATACCTATTCAGCTGCACTGTTACTACTAGCAATTACAAAATGATAGCAGTAAAGAAAGGATAAAGGGTAAAAAACACAAAAAAACCCCACCATGTTTAATTGGATCAACACTGAAGCTATAATTTTCATTCACAATGCATATCTCTGTGCTTTGACAACATTAAGTCTTCTCAGTTAACTCTGCACAAACCTCTACGCTGCTTCTAGTGAAAAGCATCTTCTATTGAGTTATTACCTTTTTTGAGTTAGCTTTTCAGCTACCTATTGCACCCAGTCCCGTTTGTATCCTGCACATGTGAAAACAACCAGCCTACATGTATAACTGGCGGATCACGAACAAAAAGCATAGCAAGACTTAAATTGACCTTTGGTACCATGTCACATTATTTCACTATGTGGTTGCTACCATCTTACAAAAAAATGAGGGTTTCACTCCTTTTGTGAGTGAAAGACCTAGGAAGGTTCTCTGCAGCCCTGCATAAGACAAGCTACATTCCTTTTGAACTCATGCCAAAAAATCATCAGTATACCTAGAATGGGAGAAAAAAAAACAGGTACACTTCTATTCACAAATTTGATCTAATCTGATATTTGACCCTTAGTGATGATAATTATCACTGAAAAAAACAGCACTATTCTCTGTAATACTGTTATGTATGGAAAAAAAAAAAAGGGCACTAGGAAACAGAACTGCCTGCTATTTCCTTTTCATGTGAACAAAATTCAAACAAGGAGAGTTTGTTGTTTTTTTGTATTGAGAGTCTAAGGAGAAGCTATCCTTGTGCATAAATTCCTGTTCACCTACCAGGCAGTCCAGCTGAGAGACAGGGCTCTTGCTGCCAGGCTGACTGATGTCCCAGACCTTGACACAGCCCTTCCCACCTGTGTACACGTGTCTCGTGGGGTTGCTGATGGTAACTGCACACACAACTTCCCCGTGGTTCAGGGTGTTGATCTGACGGGCATGGCGAGGGATTCCTGGACCGATGAGGGCATCAGGAGGGAAAGGAACTGGCTGCATCTGACCATCTGCAGTAACATGAAAGGAGTAGGCTCTTTTGGGGAAAGGAAAGAAGAGAGAAGACAAAACAATTAAAAAAATCAGCCATTACAGAGCTGCAATGCAAGAAAAATACAGTATTTTTAAGCTTAATTCTTTGACAATCATCTCAAGAAAATCAGTGACAGTGCAAGTAATACAGGCATATGAAACCTCAGTAGAAGACAAGGATTCACAATAGAAATTTTCCACTTGCCTCAGCTTAAGTATTTGTGTAGTGGGGAAGCAGGTTAAATTCTACCCTTAACTCTACAGACCAAGGTCATGGCTACCATCCTTGAGCCACCTGGATAATCAAAAAATCTTAAGCCTCTGATTTCTAGCTAGCAGTTCCAAGTCTCAACACCACAAGTCCTACAGCAGCAGTCCCTCACTAGGCACTACTCTTCCATCCTCCCATGAGGCTGTTGCCTGACAATACCACAAGCCAAAGGTTTGCCTGATTCCTGCAGGTCATCTTTAACATCACCACTGGCTGTACTCTTATACCTCTTTCTTTAGCTAGTAAGTAGTACTTTAAACAGAAAAGAGAAACACAGAGTGGTTGTATACACATTTCATCAGAAAGCCGATATCATCGTCTCATAATTATGTTTTCTTCAGTAAGTACATTGGAAAACCTCACTTTGGAAAGGCTCAGCTTTCCAGGTACTTTCAGCACTTCTGAAATACCTTTTATTTGTATTCATTGCACAATTTCAAATTTATGGAAGCTGAGGGTTGAGGAAGTGACATTCTAACACTGAATAAAAACTCTCCTCCTTGGGAAAAGTACATTAAATTATTTTTTCACGGTCACTGAAAAGTTTAAAGTGAGCTCTTCTCAAGGACAAGTGCACAAACACCAACTAATAAACGTTTCAGGTGCAGGGGTGGTTCTTTGCTTATTTTAAATAATAATGAAAATATTACAGTAAAAGGCTAGCTTTTGTTCTACTAGTGAGCTCTTTTTCTGCTCCTTCTGTTTTAAGTGCATCCATAGCTCATGTTTTTCATGCTGTTGTTACAATAACAGCATCCTTCACGAGGCCAAAGTAGATAAAAAACTGTCAAATACGAGTATTCCTTTTTTTTTACTAATAAGCTGCCATCTCCCTACTGAAACATTTATTTTTCTAATATATTCTTTTGTTCAGAATTCCCCTTTCTCTTCCAAACGTACTTTCTCCCTCAGAAATATTCAATCACCATAGCTCAACTATTAGTATCATATCTGTTTTCCAAGAACCGAACAACAGATTCTGTTCTGAGTAATAAGCTAGTATTTACAAAGTATTTTATTACGTGTTCCCAAGTATCCCAAGTATCAGACAGTTTGAAATGAGGGAACAAGGAAGACACCTGGTTCTGTAACAAACATCACAAAGCAACTGAGTCTGCCCTGCTCCTGGGTGTAAGATATTCCTTTGAAAAAGTATGAGAAGAGGAGAGATGAAAGAACTCTACAGCTCTTTCATACAGAAAGTAACAGGGGAAACAGTCAACCCATGCAATACAACAGTTTTCTCTTAAGTGAAAGGTAAAAACTGGTTAAGAGTAACTGCTATTAAACAGAGAAGAAATTAAGAGTGCATATTTATGTAATTCCTGTACTCATTCATATTTCATGGTCAGATATATGAGCAGAAAGTTTGCTTAGAGAATATGCAGAAATAGAGAATGAGAAAGTGCAGAAGATGACAGATCTTTTTGTCATAGAAATGTCAGGAATGGGAAATGTAAGATAAGAAATGAAGTGCCAAGTTCACTCCCTTATACACATACAAGGCACACAGTGTATCAAACGTATTTTGTCCCATGGAACACTTTCTGGCTTTTTGTTTGAAGAATTACAGTAATGATAAAGGCTTGACTAGAAATCCATTCCTGCCTGTGAAGAAGAATAGAGACAAGACTGTCCCAAAGTAGCTATTCACTAAACAGGTCAGACACAGGATGGGAGAGGAAGAAAACAGGAGTGGCAACAAGACTGCTTCAGGCTGAACAACCGCTCAGGTTCATCTACAAATCCAATTAAGGAGTCATAGCATTTAAGACACTGAAAAGCCTGGTCCCATCCTGGCCTCCAGATCAAAGTCAGCTGCAGAATATTTGTTAGCAGTAAGAGTACACAGAACTGTACAACTCTAAAGTTGCAGGCCACCTTTGCTTTTATCATGGACTGAAGCGAAACAATTAAGCAAGTATTAGGCAATTTTTTCCAGCATGTTCAAGATGAATAATCTATGTGTCCATGACCTCTTTTTTATTTGAAGGCTACAGCTTAAATGTTCTGTTCAATTCAAAATACCTAAATAATTAGTGTTTATAGTGCTTGGGTGCATATACAGAGCTTCTCAGCTCTTGCTGAGATAGGGTGTGAGGAAGACATCAGAACCATTTTCCAAGCACTTCATGTTTACTGTAGAATTGTGATGACTCTTACGCTTTGCAATATTAGAGAGCTACCCAGTGTATTTCCAATCATGGAGAATTTTATCAGTAGGTCTCTCTTTAAAGTGCATCTATACTGATCATAGAAGCAGTCACTCTTTTTTAGCATTTGCTTCTAAAACCAGTTGATGGGGCCTCAGAACAACCGAGTATGATGGCCTAACAAACAGACCAGCAGCGATACTTTCTTACAAGCCAAGACAGCTTTTTCTACAGTGCAAGTTATCTGCAATCCACTGTAGAAAGGAATGGCTACACTTTGCCAAATCCCTCTGCCAAGACAAGCACACAAAACAGTAAATGTTCCTGTTTGCTTGAAGATATGCAGCATGCAATGCTGACATCACCACTGCCAGCATACTTATGGTATGGCAGTCTAGTGACTTGGTATTATACTGCTAGGTATTATGGCATAAATTTTCTTACACAATACCTTTTAACCTCGAAAAAGCTTGCATCACTTGCCACACTGATACTCCTGACACTCCCTGGACAAGGAAAGTGTCTGTCTCCAGAAGAACACAGTGCTGGAGACACAAGTGCAAATGACTTATTTGCAGCTCAGTCACTGCTGGCCTTGGCTTCCCCTTCATCAGGTCACCATGACAGAGGGTCTACCCTGCTGTTTCCAGGAGGATTGTACTTACAGCTCTACAACTACAGAAGACTCAATTTTTAATGCACTAGACCTGTAATCACAGGCCTCTATTCTCAACAATGACAAGAATTTTCATTGTCTAGCCTCAAAAGAGTCAACAGCTAGCAAAATCTGGCAAATTCTTGAGTTCCCTAAAGCTCAGGATTTCTTAGCAGGCACCATTTGACCACCCAGTTTTCTTTTAGAACTGACCATGTATGCCAGAAACTGCTGTTTAGTCTCATGACTAGCACAGATTTCTGTCTCACTCAGAGCATTCTGCCTCTATGAAAGATGGCTATCCAATCACGGATTCCATGATTATCTCTCTTTGGTCAAGTGACTGTTAGCATTATAAGCTTCCTTCCTTGTGTTGGGCTAAAAACCACAGCAAACAAAGAAAATTATCTTACACAAATGCAATCAAAATTTAACATAAAACAAGCTAAGTACATATCAACTAATATGTAAATATACATTTTTAATTAATTGAGTATTATGAAAAGAACAATCACAAGACAAAGTTCTGCGCCTTTTACTTACAAGAGTTCTGGGAAATAGTATACTGTCACTTATTTCTGAATAACAGAAATATTCTTCTGAACCACTGCATCCAAAGACATCTCCTTGTGGGTCAAAGCAGTACTGAAAACCTGCAGAGTTCCTATGCATGGTAAATGATACTAATACAAACCAGCTTCTCAGCTTCAATCTCCAATTTCCAGATAAGTATATAGCAAGTAAGGATCACCTGACATGCTGAGGAGAATTCAGGATAATTAATTCACTACCCAAGAATATAGCAAATTAACTACCTGCCAGATACTCTAAGTATTCAGATTGATAAAAAAATGCACAGTTTCAGCCTACTGGTACCATGCAAAGTAAAAAAGACTATGCTAAGCAAAAAAATTAAAGCAACACACCAAAAACTTATAATCCATGGCATAGTTAAACACATCAAAACAAAAGAGTTCAGGACTCAGACATCACATGTTCATGTCCAAGAGGGTTTTTAACAGTCTACTAATCTTTCAAACAAGCTGGTCATTAACAAATCTCAGAACATATAAGTGTTACAAAAAAACCTGGGTGCTCAGAGTAGTGTCTGTCCTTTAAAAAGAAGGGAATTTAATTTTCTGCTGGGTGAAAAAACAGTACAAGCATAACCATTGATAAAAAATGTGCAGCCTTAAGCATACACATATGAGTGGCGATTCAATATTTCAGTTTGAAAATTCTCTGTACCACTTGCAACAAGACTCACTAAAACTTCACATCTAATAAAACAAATTCAATTTGACACCATATCTGCACTCTAGGAAAAGGCTGACATTGAAAATAAACAAGGTGTACTCCACCAGTGTGCATGATTATATCTGTTCTGTACAGAAAATACAGGAGAAAAAACCTAAAGTAGGTGAGATACTCAAAAATGCTGCAGGTAGCAGACAGTATCCAGCCAATCAAGACTAAAACATTAAGTTCTTCTACAGCTGTCAATGGAAAGATAACAGACGAGTTTATGAAATTTTAGGCTTGCCTAAGATAAGCAAAGAAGTAATTTTAGAGGAAATGTACAAGTAACATGACCACAAAAACCCCCAAACATTGCAGAACATATTAAATCAAGTGGAGATTAGGGAATATGTATCAAAATAGGCAGTATATGAAGCAGTGTGAATAAAGTGGTAAAAACTTTAAACAAACTTGAACAACTACCCACATCTTCACCTCCTCCCCTCCCTCAGACAGTAATTCACCTACATTATCAGGATATTAACTAGAGCAGCATGCATATGCTGTCCTTTTGTCTTGAACAGTGTAACAACTAGGAGACAGCCACTGAAAATTTCGGATTGAACAAAAATAGGTTTCAATAGCCTACAATACAAAATATTGCAAGGCATTAATAATGAAACAAGTCTTTGAAAGCTTATGAATATATTTAATAGTTTATATATAATAAATAATAGTTTAAAAGTAACTTACTACCACTGGATTATGCGATTTTCAAAAGTATTTTATTTAAGTATGCCAAATTCTATTAAAGTCAGCAAGAATGAGTCTGAGTTTTGGGAACAAAGCCTGATCCTTACTTTACTAAATTTAAATACACCACTATTTTATACACACCATCAACTCATTGAGCCCTCACTTCAGTAATCTTGCCAACACATCACCAACTTTAAGTAAAACCAAGATTTAACAGGTTTCTCACACTGCCAACAGATAGCTAAGCCTGTTCTCAGAGCATGGTGAACAACAAACACACATTCAGGATGGCTTTCCAAATTAACTCTGTTGCTTTCCTGTTGTTATAAGAAAAGATGGGAAGAAAATATACACTTTTTTGGCTGTAATCTGGTATCCTTTCAAGGATGTTTGCAAGACTGACATTATAACATATCACCAGTTATTAACAGGAGTCCAGAATGAAAGTAAACAGAAATATGTGAGTATGTAACTTTCACCACAGCCTGTCTGATAACTTAGACAGCATTCCAAAAGTAATAGTTTCTAAGTGTTTCCTGAAACTGCAAAAGGAAAAACTAAATTTAGATTGGTAAATAGACACCATGTAACTTGAACATCCCGCACAGGAAGTGCAAAGTGTTAAGCGAGTTTCAGAATTATTTAAGTCCCTAGGTAGAAAAAACTACTCTAATTGCAAGTTCCTGTTGAAAGAGAAGTCAGGACTGACTGCCAAGAGTGAACAAAGAGCAGGTTCTAACAGTGTGTTGTAAAACCTATTAGAATTTTATCTGCCTCATTCTCACCAGAAAAACAGCTGAGTTAAATTGGCCCTGCTAGTACCTGTATAGACTACTTGTCCAGAAATACCTAAAAAATAACTGCGTATTTTCAGAGGTCATACATGCTTATGAGCCTACTGCACTGGTTAAGTTCAGGGTCAATGGTCTACCAAAAGCAAATTACTGAAACATTTCATGTATTCTGTGGAATTTATTTTATTGCAACCTCAGTAAGTCACAGCATCACAGAAGTATTTAATAACTGCTTCTTAAATAACCAAAACTTTAAAATAAAAAGAACTTATTGTAAAAACTCCTCTACATCTATGCATCACCGGCTTCATAACTGCTTCGTCATCCTTTTGGTCTCCAGCTGCACTCACACAAAAGTTCTAAATAGCTTGCTTCATTATGCAAGGTGCGTTTAATCTGTTGCTGAAGTAACTGCTCCAGATACCCCATCATCAGTTGTGGACTCCCATGACTGATAAAACAAGTGCCAGACAAGGGGCCTGCAAGTTTGCACTACACATTTGTCCTCAGTGTAGTGCAAATTTTAGTTTCAGTGTATCTTTATCTAACCCATTTTACCACTATCTACCATTTAGTTTGTAGTCCCCTTAACTTCCCCCAGAAAGGATGAAATAAAAAAACCTTAAAGTATACCTTCAACAACTTTTCCTTGGAAATAGGTATATACACACCTATTTTGAGATATGACAACTACCATTTGACAACTTTTAAGCAGCAGGTTTTACCTGGAGAAGTTTAAAACACCCTCTTAAAAACAACCAGACACAACCCCCTTTGAAATTCCTGTTCACTGACACAATGTAATTTCTAGATATTGCAGATGTTTACTTACGGTTTTCCCCCAGGAATCCCTGCTAGATTTGGAGGAATTCCAGGTACTCTCATGTGAGGAGGAGGATCAAACCCAACCTGACAACAAAAGGTGAATTAATCTCACACTCAGAATTTCTCATCAATTTCTCAGCAAGCCTCTTTTCTCCACACCCAAGATACTATGCATTTAATCAAGAGGCGGCTTTTACCCACAGTATCAGATAAGTGCATGCCCCTCCACTGGGGGGCAAAACCCAGTTTTCCCTGAGCATACTTCTGACAGAAGCACCCATACATGAACAGAAATTCTGGACCAAAAAGACCTAGTTTTTCTTCTGAACATTATACTAGAGTTAACACTGTTATTGCTTTAAAAGAGGGGTGCATGCTCGTTAAAATGAACACATTTTCACATAACAGCCCTGTTTACCAGTTTGAGAAAAGTGGTCATACGAACAATAATGAAAGATGACAAAAAAATCCAATTTTTCAAATTTACAAGTAGGTAAGTTTGTTTATGCAGAAAGCTGCCGTCGATGTTTGCAGAATCAGGCCCTGAGGTTATTTTGTGTGAGAGACACTGTAACTGCCAGGCTCCATTTACTTACTACATGCACAACAGCAACTATACTTAACACACCTGATCTCAGAGCTCCAAAGTAGGTACTGACCAACTTCAGGTTGATTTCCACAAAAAACCCAAAAAAATACAGGGACAGAGAGGCAGATAAAAAGATGTTTTTACATGCTTCGAGATTAATTTGTTATGTCTGTATCGAATACAAATGTGGTTCAGCAACAAAAAAAACAGATGTCCACAACCACAGTGAAATACTATGTGTCTACCAAAACTATGTTTTCATTTACAGCACAAAATAATTTTTTTGTACTTATTCATCAATTAAAGCACTGATGAAGGTGAAGAACAAAAAGAAAACATACATTAATACACTGAGATTCTTTGTTTTCAAGGTGCAAATTTGTTTCTTCAGCCACACAGCAAAGTGAAGCACGCAGTGAAGCTGTCAAGCCTCTGGTGCTGTTATGAGCTGGTAATTCTGCAGTGCTAAACGAAGCATGTAGCTTTTCTCAGCGAACCACAGCTCACAGGACTGAGATTGCATGCAACATATGGCCTACCATAGGAGATCTTCCATAGGCAACCACGGCAGCTGCAGCAGCAGCAGCACTCATCTGGGGTGACATATTGTGCAGACTGGCATAGGCTGCCCCTGGACTGGTTAACTCTCCATTCATGCCAGCATGAGGTACCATTCCAAATGGAGCAGGGTATGGTCCGGGTACTGCCAATGGTGTCCGCAAACCTGCAGCTACAGAATAATGAAATTAAGTGGGTTTATTTATGTATTCCTGCACACAGGAAAGAAAGCAGCCCTTTTTTTCCCCCCCACAACACCTCACCTTCCCCTCTCACATACACACACTGTCAAGAAACATCGCCATAATCTGTCAGTCCCACAAGCTCTTTTCATTGTAAATAAGATCTACTGAAGTCTGAACTTGCCGATTACTTTTCGCAATCTCTTCTAGCATTACCTATTTCCATTTCTGTAATATTCCCCTGTTTACATTAATCTCTTCTTTGCCAAATTAATCAGTAAAGCTGACAGACATGGTTTACACAGCTCATGTCTGAAGCAACTGTGTGTACCAGCCTGAATAGCAAAAGTAAACTTCTCCCAGCATTTGTCAAGCTGTGACTGCAGCAAATATTAGTAGACTCAGACAAAGACTGTAGAAGGGATCGCATGCAGAGTAAGTACCAGAAACTTCTGAGAAGTGTTTTTATATTACATTCAGTCTCTGGATTATTAGCAAAAAAAGATAAAGACAAAAATAAACTAAGAAGACTAAGAGATAGAAAGATATTCAAACTCTTGATAATCCAAACATCTGCTTCTCATCAAGTCCTCTCTTGATATCAAGAACAAAGCAATATATTTGGTTAACAGTCACAAAGAACTACGTGCGTAAAAAAAGATTAATTTTGGAACCATAAAAACACATGAGGTAATGCATTTACCAGCTTGGTTAACCAGAGGGTCCATTGTTGGAGGTTTGCCAAGGCCTGGACGAAGTCCTGGAGTTGCACTAGTGCCCGGGGTTGGCACATCACCTCGAGGAGTTGGTGTGCTGGATTTCAGAACAGGCGTGCTGGCTTTCTCATGCTAGAATCATTAAACAAATTAAATGAGTATTATTTTTAATCCAGGCCATATTATACAATTTATCACAACACCAGCTGGGATGCTGGGCACCCACTGCCTAGTCCCTCAGCCAATTTTCATAAATCTACACAATGCTGACAACATTAACTTGTGAGAGAGAAATGCTGACCTTTTTGATTGCTGCCAAAATTAAAATAAGAAACATAGAAAGTTATTTTTCCTCTTCTACTGACATTAAAAAAGAAATGCCTGAGATCGTTTTTTGTTCACAAAAATACAGTACGCACTACCAAAGTATTTTAGCTCAAAATTATTAATATCTCAATTATTACTGGACACACCAAATCTAACTACAAAAACAGCATACCACTATAGCTGATAGTATCAAAAAAACATGACACAATAATTACAGAGAATCAGATCAAATTATTAGTGATACTGCAGGTAAACGTTTTCAAGGAATAGCAACTTATTTAGAAGAATTTAACAAAAGCCTGAAGAACTTTTACTGACTGTGTACAGGCCACATTAAACAATAAGTTATTACTCAAAAAAGTCAAAACCAATGTTTAAGCAACTCTTTCGCTTTGTAATAAATCTGGAACTCATTTGACAGAAATGTAGCAAATACAAGAAATCAAAACAAAGTAGAAAATATTTCTGAGGAGGAAAGCTCAATAATACTTTAAAGATCTGGAAAAACAGCAGTCAATTTCAGCTTCTAATGTTTACTGCCAGGTAATTTGTGCCACAAGTTATTGCTGAAGAATGGAGAGTTAGATTTTACAAAAAAGAAGACTATCTGGACCACAGACTACTACCTACCAGACCCATTTCTTTGGATTTGAGGGAAGTGGAACTTCCTGAAGAGGCTGTAGACGCTGGACTGCTGGAGGCATCCTTCTTCAGCAGACGGGTTTTATCTATACCGTTTTCACGTGGTGAATGAGTGGGACTTGCCCTTGGGGAAGAAGGATCCTAAAACAATGGGACGGTAAGAACAGAGCAGAGCCATGTCATAAACTGGTACACAAACACCACTAAGGAACCAATGGGAAGAAAACAGCCCAAAACTAGAAGAATTTAAGCAGTAAGTGCAAATGACAAGACATTTTGTTATCTTTACAGAAAAAAAGCCAAAATCCCTTCATCAATCTAGATATGTAAGTATAGTCATATAGAAAGCACTCTGTTTTCATTTTACACTGCATGTAATCATAAATTGTCTCCAAGCCCATAGCTTGCAAAGCATACCTAAGTACAAACTAAAGCAGGTGCGGAAAACCTGGTAAGAGCAAGGAAGATCAACAGCAACTGCAGTAGCTTGACACTGTTTTTATCATGTACATTCTCCATGCTCTGCTAGTCACAATAAACATTTCAATAACCTCTTTTAGACAATAGAGACCTTGCTCATCTCTACCTTCAGAAGAAGAGACAGACGCATGCCACCACAGACTTCACAGAATATTTTAAGTTGGAAGAGACCCACAAGGATCATCAAGTCCAACTCTTTTAAGTGAATGGCCCATACAGGAATGTTTATATGCCATAATAGCTGTCACTTTTTTGCTAAACACCATCTGTAATTGCCTTGCCACTTACATCTACAAGAAAACTGAAATCACGTCCCAGGTGATTATTTTTCTCTGTTCCAGAGGCACTCTCTGCATTTACTTTAACTTGAAATAGCCAGCCCCATGAGTTACAATGCTATCAGAGCTTTGCAGGTTCTCCATGCTCCTTCGGCTCATAAGAATAGCACCAGGGAGAAATCACACCTCACAAATGGCCACTAAGTCTACTGACCGATTATTAAGCAGTTTCATTGTAGGCCAACCTTCTGAAAAGATTACTAAAATCACTAGTTGGATACCCATTATTCAACATCATTTCGGCATCTGGAGCTACTGAGGGCACTTCTCTACCACCTTCTCTCCCTGTGCTTTTCACAGAGCCGAAGAACCTCACTGCCATGTTCAGGCTCCCTAAATCTCTGTCTTGTAGGAAATAAAAGATGAAGAAAAGGGAATACCCATCCCTTCACCTTGATGCCATTGCCAAATCCCAGCCATGGAGAAAGAAGTGTCTACAATCTCTGGAAAATCTTGTAAACAAACTTCATTCTAAAAAAAACAATATTTCTGGAAAATTCTGTCTTTAACCTAGGATGTTAAAATACAAACAATTTTTAAAGTAATGTTTTTAATAACAATCCTACTATTAAACACAACATTAGATAATGTCTTCCTTTTTCATTCGAAGACAGTAGTTTGAACATCTCAGCCTTCCGCATGCACTTCACCACAACCCCCTACACCACAGAGCAGCTGTGAAGTGTCAGAACAGTAACTGCGGAGGGAACAGACCTGGACAAAGCAGCAGGAGGAAAAACCGAGAAGGCAGCCAGATAAAGCTCAGAGGAAGACATAGTAACTGAAATACTAATAAAAAGGAGAAGTTGTGAATATTTTAACATATCCACACAAACAATTTTTTTTTTCTAGCATCTAAATGTACTTTTCCTTTAACCTTTGGGCAAATGTCAAGACTACAAAAATGAAAAAAGTTACCTCATTGGATACATCTACAACCAAGTTATCGTCACTCTTGTCCCCATCACTGTCCTATTAAAAATAAATAAATATAGTGTTCATTTCAATTAGTGCAATAAAAGCCCAGAGAGAAAGACTATGCAACTACTCAGACATTTTTTGTTTGTCCTAAACAAAAAACAAACAGCCTTTCATTAACTTATTAACAATAGGGAGAACAATTAAAAGAGAAACACAACACCTTATTTCTGCTACAACAGAAAAAAACAAGTAAGGTAGAACTAGTTGAAACATGGCAATCTCACCATCACTGCAAGATGGTCCAAAACCCCTCCTTACTACCATGATAAACAGTGTTATCACTGCTCCTAAAAGAAAAAGGTACTCTGTTCATTCACTTAATTCAGAGAAAGTACTGCTTGTGCACACCTGGAAAAACAGATCTTAGGAAAATGAAGCTTTTTGGAATGTCTGATGAATCATCTTCCTCAGAGTGAGGGCAGCATTTTCCCCCTTTTCCAGAAAGGCAGGTTTTGAAATGAGAAGTTATGGGGAAGAACAAACTTCAGAAATGCCAAGACATTTCAACATTTCTGCCCAAGAAAACCAAAATACTTGGACATTCCTAAAGAGAAATGTTCTATTGCAGCTTGTCAAGCTGCACTTTGACTGTTTCACTTAGATCTATGTTCACCTGAGCTGTTCTGCTAATGATTGCTGTTACTTTACTGCCTCCTGGTCCTTGTCTCCAGTAGAAGCTAGGATGCCCCAGTAGACACATTCTATGATGCACAGAGCTCTAGTGATTTCCACAGTACAACACAGTGGTTCAATCGGAAGGCAAGTCCTGACTCAAAAGCAAATAAAGGAATTAAGTGAATGTCAAAACCTTAAATTTTTGTGGGAACAAGTTTGACATTTCCAATGAAAGTACTTTTAGTTAAAAAGTTTCTATGCAAAACAAACCACACATGCAAGATTGCTTAACTTTCCCCCATCTCTTCCTTTCAAAGTGCCTGAGCTTTCACATGTCACACCAGGTTCTTCCTCTACTTGAGTCCATACTTCAAAAAAAATAAAACAAAACAAAACAAAACCACCCAAAACTAACCAAATAAAAAACCCCAAGCCAACCAACCAACCAAGAAAACACCCCCAAAAAATTCAACTAAAAAAAAAACAAACCACAAACCAACAGGTTAATTTCAACCCTTCTGTTAACAGCTGAATCTTGCTCCAAGAAATACCAGAAACATATTAGGGATCCAAGAGTGCCCCCGGAGACAGAATGGTCACTCTATTTGCTACTCAGGATGCTATCCAACCAACAGGTACATATGAAGGAAATGAAAGCTGTAGCTCCAGTTATCTGTCACCTCTTGAGAAGCACCCAGAGTACTAGAACAGGTAAGAACACATTTGAGAATGTGGCAGAACAGTAGATGGGATGCTTGTTTGCCAAAAATACCACTCTGGAGGAGGGCAAAATTAATTGCAAAGCAATGCTTAAGTGAACTCCATTGACTTTATCATCTTAAAAATCAGAAATTTCCTGTGATTATCAAAGGCATCTCCTGTAAGTGCCATTAATATCAGAAGATTCTCTTCACTAATAAAGCCACACACTGAAACTACATAAGTACTAACATGAAAATTAGGTAAAAGTTAAAACAGGAAAAAAAATTCATTTTGCATTCTCCTTCCAAAAGCAACAGGTCATACAATTCATCTATGCCCCTTTTGAGAAGAGCAGCACTTCCTTGTCCCTGCAAGAGCCTAATCTAAAATGAGCTCAAAATCAGCAGCTCTATATTTGCATAATCGGTGGACCTTCAAAAAAAAAAAAAATCATCCTCAAGATTAGAATAAATCTGGAAATTTCAAATATCCTTACTTGGCTCCATTTTTTATTTTGATGCTGCCTTTACCTGTAAAATCCATTTCAAACAGACAGCAGACAGAAACACATTTAAAATGTGCACTAAAACAAACAGCTTCTACTCTGCAATAACATCCTTTACATTTCTTTACAGTAGAAAAAAAAGAAAAAACAGCAACTTAAGCTTTTTCTTCCTTTTTATAGCACATGTAGCTTACAAATGTTTAATCTTCAAATATTTAAAATTAAAAATGCCAATAGAATATCAGACCCTTAAAGTTGAGGGAGTAACATGGGGAAGGTTGCCAAACCCTTCTGTAATCAAAACATTATTATTAGAATGTGGTGGAAATACAACTTGCAAAACCATTAACAGCACTAAAATATCCAATAGCTGCTCAAATATTTTCTCCAAGAGGAGACAAGTTAAAATTACCCTAACAAATACTGAGAAAATAAAGTGGCACATAATTTTCTCTTGGGTTTCAGTAACCAAGAAGTAATTAGTGATCTGAATCACAGAAACCAGACAATTTGCCACATTACCGCTATGTCAAAGTACAATATGTTCCATTAGATTTAAATTTTGCTTTTCAGTACTCTCTCTCACACCAGTCCTAGTCTCTTAGGCCTGTTCAAATACCATCCTGTGATTTGGCAGAGCATTTAGACTTGAAAGCCTGTGTGAACCTTCTGAGGTTCACATACACTGTTGTACTGTCTCTTTGAAACCAAGCAGCAAGCAAGCTAATAAAAAAATGCAGAACACAAAACTGAACTTTAAATATTTCAATTTGCTTTCTGCTGAAATTGCCATATCAGCCAAAAGCAAATGTTAGTAAGTTGGTACAGCCTGAGAGCACAGGAAATTTGCAATGGTAACTATAACTCAGCATGGTAATAGCCATTAAAATTTATAATTAAATTTATCATTAAAATTTACCAAACTCGTCTCAATAACAAAATCCTCCATTTCAAACAAACCTGCAGTTTCTAGAGCAGTCCAGAAATAATGTCACTCAAACTCTGAGAAACGCCCCAGAACACATGTGAATCCCCAACAGCTACTCCTATTGAGGACTTTTACTTAACAATATCCCAAACTACTGAGTCACTACTCTTCTCACAGCTTGAATAATGGTCTCTCTGGCACATATATTCATGTACTACTTCAGCCATAGGAAAGTTGCCTTGTTCTTCACAGCTCTTTTACTCCTCACATAAGCACAGTATGTGCAAATAAATTAATCATTTCTTTGACACAGATTTGCTTACATAGTGGCTGGAATCCTTATCATCCACCTTTCTCTTTTTGATGTCATTGGCATATTCAGGGCCATTCCTGCGTTTATCTGTGCTTCGAAGACTGTCCGGGACTAACAGAGAATTACTCTGTAAAAACAAAAAACAAGGTGAATCAAAAATTCTTTTTACGATTCCTTCATATATTCTTAAAAACTCAAATTGATGTGATAGATGCATTAGAAATGTGATACCTACTTTTTTAATTCAATTTAATTCAAAACAAAGTCCTCCAGGCAAGCATGTACAACTTCACGCATTCTAAGAAGCTTGGCTTTTCATTGTTCAACTTATCAAAAGTTTAGTTCACTTGTCAGTCACCATCTATTTAACTAATTAATTCAACTGAATTTATTGTTTAGGAGAAGCAGGCTTGCTGTTTATTCATGAGCAAGTAACAACGATTTTATTATTTTTTAAATATTCAGATTCCATATAATAAAAGAGATTTACTACACATAATCTGATTGATTAGTCACTTTTAGAATATCATACACAGATGAGGCTTTGGTATATCTACATCTGCAGGTATGGACAGATAAATAGCATTTTGCCCTTAATGCTTAAAATAACAAGAATTTGTTATGTATGGTTACGCAGTAATCAATTGTTAGCTGGAGTAAACTCCAATTCGATTCCTCAACAAATGTATTGCAAACAAAGATCAAATATTTTTACTTCGAGCATAACATTCACTACTAGTGTGAAATTAAGGCTAAAGTGCTGTTTAATCAGACTTGATCTGAAAAACTGAGGCCAACACACACACACAAAAGACAAAAGCAAAGACTAATCTTTTCCTCAAACTACATGGACTGCTTTCATTCACGCTAAGTTATGCTAAGTACAAACTGTTGACCCAAAGAGCATTTTAGACATTTTTCAGTCAGGACAATTTGACATGCCTGTGATTCCCGATTCCCATCTCCATCTCCGTTCCAGCTAGAGCATTAAAATGTGTTACAATGAGTTCTTTTAAGTGCAGGATTAGCATATGCAAGAGGGCAATTTGTTCACTGATGTGTTAATGCTGTGAACAATACTGAATGAGTTGAGAAAAAAATCTCCTTTCACAAAGACCTGGTAAGCCTAGATCCTAAAAGCCAAGTACATGCTTAGATAAATAAATATAGGCACATAAATATATAAGTAAACATGCATTCACATCCATACACATACCTCTCTCAAGAGAAAAGTCTAATACCGACTTGTACTTCAGTGTAAGCCCTCAAAGGACACATTTAAATCTACCCAAGAGACAGAGATACTTACTCATAATATATCATAAACATGTACTAATAGCCAGTGAAATGCGCACCGAATAGCTCCCCCTTTAAAACCTGAAGACACCAAGGTAGTTTTGCCCAGACACAAATGTTTAGCCCCAAGAAGGACAACGAAACAGGGTACATAAGGCAATCGGAATCCTCTTTTTCCTAATTCAGAAGCTGCATTTTAAAGCCAACTCTAAGCTCTTTTATTCATGACTATTCAAGCTAAACAAATGCCAAAGGGCTTACATAAAGCATATAGGAGGGTCTATTGAAATTCAGTACAAAGAAGCTCAAAATAATGTCTTTACTGAAATGTTTTGTAGCTAAAAGGTGGGCTTGTTGGATCATTGAACTAATTGCCTTGACAAATACAGTCGGAATTTAACCCATCTCCTCCCAGATGCACACAAATTCAGGGATCCACTAGTTTGCAGACCATTAAACCCCATTTTCAACGTTTTAATATTGAATCCATCACGTTTGTAGCAGTAGAAACATCTTAAGAAGCAAGATGTCAATCCAAACTTGACAAGAGATGTTTTCCTCTAAAGGGGAAAATCTTTTAGTTAAGAGATACTTTCCTCAAAAATAATTAAAAATGCCTATTTTACAATTGAAGAATTTAGAATTAAACAGTTAAAGCAAATGCAATAAAAAGAATAATTTTTTAATTTTCTTTTAAAAAGTGTGAATAGGAGTAAGGTGGCAAAGAGGCAACAGCTGGAAAAAATTCAGCAACCCTGCTATTAGGAATTACAGCTTGCAAATTTTGGCAACCTACAGGTTTAACTACAACAGCTGGTATTTTTTTCTTTTTTAATGTAGTCTACCTAGACAATGCTGACAATATTTTATACTGTTTGCCTTGCAGAATTTCAAAACTGTGAAACATACCTAGGAAATCCCAGCTCCCACTGTGTCCTCAATGCCAAACAAAGATTATTAGATTTGGTTTTTTTTCAAAAGACTGATGGTTTCTCACACAAACATGTAATTATATCACAAGCCTATTCTGCAAAACATATCCCCTATGGTCATATTTACACCACCTTTCTATAACTTACCACACTAATTTAAAACACTGTTCTCTGTGATTAGAGCATCCATGCTAGAACTGGCGAGCAGCTCATTTCCCAATACCTACATGAGAAGCTGCAAATAAGATTGTGCTGTTTTTATGGCAAAATCTATCAGTAAACTCAAAAATTAAGAAGTTCCTGTTTTGTTTGCTATAGGAGTTCAAGAAAGTTCTAACAACTGTAACTAAAATCAGGCAGAGAAAAAATAGTTTGCTACTATAAGCTACTACCATAATTTAAACTACCAAATATGCAAGATTTCATTCAACAATGTGAAAATACGAATTTTTTTAAGTAGTGCAAATGGTAAATCCAGAACACTGAAGAACAAATTAAATAAATTAAAATACAAACAAAAACTGATAAGGAGGACCATATAAAACTTGGGCTATTGATATCTCTCACCCATGTAATGTTAAGATTCAGGGAACAGTGAGGACAGCATACTAAAAGCCACCTTTCCTCATTTCAGCTCCGGTAGAGTCCATCTTTGCTGCATGTCCACTATGAAACAGGGCCAGCCAGAAGACAGCAGCAACAGCTTCACCGTATTAGTCTCCTTATCTTCTCCTTAGGACAGTATTCTATTTAGTTCTTCTAACTAAAGGTCTACTAACAGGTCTACTAACAACTGACTTATTTTCAAAAGCAGGACAAGAATTTATATTTTGGCTATAGTATTTTTTAGTAACTCTACAGAAATTTTCAAATGGGATTGATCTTCAATAATAATCAGTTTATGTAAAAAGGGCAAAAAGACACATACATGCATGGTTGATATCCTAAAGAGAAACTGCATGCCATAAATTTTTGTCTTAATTTCAACAAATTAAGATACATTACTGAAGATATTCCTTGCTTTCATATTTAGAGTTCAGTTTATTAAGGATTACCAAGGAAACATTTGCAAATCATGAACCTCAGATCAGAGCAAGTGGTCAAAATCAGTTTTACGTGTTTTCCTTTTCTTTTGATAATTTCCTTTATACACATGAAGCAGTGTACATATACACACTTATTTTCTTCAAATAAGTTCCAAAAGAAAATAAAAAGGTTAATGTAGCACTGCTTCCTCTCAAAATTACCAGACTGCATAAAGGCTGTATACAGACAACTTGTAATCCTAAAGCAACTCTGCTGCCAGCAAAAGTTAAATACTGAAACCAACAGAAGGCAAATATGAAACAAAGACCTAGTCATGACGCACAGAAAGAAGGCAGGTTCCCTACTAGGAATATAATGCACATTATTCAAATGCACTTTTTTGACTGCCATACCATTTCCCACAGGAACCACTTCCAAACCTCAAGTATGTGTGCCACAGGTACAGGCTGAGAGCACAGAGTATCTCATTTAGCCCCACTTACAATACAACACAGACAATTCATTCAAAACAGTACATACAGAGATGAAAATTTACTTTATGCTGATCATTACCAGCAACTAAATAACAACATTTACATTGCATCTGTGCCCATGGTTCTACTACACGCGGTCCCAATTAAGATGTTCTCCAGTGCTGGGCTCCTTTGCCCTCTCACTCCACTCTCCCCCAAATAGATGCACACACACAGTCTTGCTCTGTGCTTGGTCATTCCCTGACTCACGGGACAGCCATGCCAAGGATAGCCACCAGCCATCACAGCCAACTACCACAGCTGACAGCTCGGGCTTGCCTGCATCACTCAGCCTCTGTGTTTATTTAACTACACACAGGATGGGATGTCTGCCCTGCCACTGCACCACACAGGAGTGCTATCCACAGACATGCACACACCAACAGGCACAGGTGCAATTCCTTGCTGAGTAGGCAAAACAAAGCAAAACAAGTTGTTAGGCTTGAACTACACCCAAAACATCAGTTACACATTGTCAGCACTCACTTCACAAAGGAATACAGCAGATGCTGGAAGACGGGCTTTGATATCCCCCAGAAAGGTAAAAGAAGGTTGCAATAAAAGCTATTCTACTCCAGAATCATTAACTTCAATTTGTTCAACATGCTTATTGCAAACACACAAGTCAACAACCCAAAAGATGACTTAATAAAGTCTATAGGTTTCATGTCAAATTCCTGGTCATGGAAAGCTGCTTGACTTCACTTCTTTTCAACAACCAATTTAAGTTACACTGATTTTACAATCAGAAGACATTAATAAGGAATAATACTTCTGTTGATTTCAGAATTTTCTACCTAATGCTTGTCAAAATCAGGGTATCCATAAAAATAAATGCCAGACCACCCCAATCCCTCTGTCCTTTTTCATCAACCTTTTGCTGCCTTCTATCAGCTACAAACAAAACTGCAATTTAGCAACCCGCAGCTCTTATGCATGAGCAACTTCTGCTGAAGCTTATTTGTGGTTTGGAGCCATTCTTTCTTCAGTAAGTCCAAGAGACATACTTGTGCTACACTGATCAGTACCCGACACTTCCACATAACAACTTGTATGATTTTCCTCCCCCATTTAAAATAATTAAAATACAAAACAAAAAGAGCTTGCATATAATATCATCCAAAAAGTAGCACTCAATTTTTTATGCCCCCCTTCTCCACAACTGGGAGATGAATAATAGTATAGAGAGCTCAGGACACAGAGTATTTTTCTACTGTAGGAAAACAGCATTTTGCTTTACAAAACAATATCAACATTTAGGCTTACCAATGAAGGCAAAAAAAATGTCTGGGAAAATTTATGAATACATCCTAAGACTTAGAAAATAAGCCCACTATTTTTCATCAGGACAAAAGATAAACATCAACTAATGCAAATCCTAAGCTCAAAATGAAGAAGGATTTCACTGTCTACAAATTACTACTGTTACAACAGCATGCATCAAAACTTTTGCATTTCTGTGCTGTCCAAACAGGATACTAGAACAGTGGGAAGACAAGTTACAAACGAACACCTATGATGAGCTTGAAAAATGTTGCCAGTATGTTTCCTAAAAAACTATGTGGACATTAAAGTTACTTTGTACTGATGTCTCTCAAAGCTTCCAGTTTCAGTTGCAAAACTGGCTTCCTTTGCCTGGCTTCACTACCTGCAGCCAGACTGTGCCACACTAGTAGGGATGCCTGCATTTGCACAATAACACAACCCAGCTTGGGATGGTTAGAGATAAATCAGCCAAAACCCACCAGTCGTTACTCATGTAGTCCCACAATTTAAATCTGACAAAATAATTTTAGCATTCATGTAGTAAATGTACTATTACTACTAACCCATATATTACACAAACATGAAGTTACCAAAAAACTCTTTTTCATTTTACTTTCTGAAACTTGAGCTAATATATAAAAGAAAAAAGTAGCCCTTGCTATTTAGATATAGCAAAAGTAGTTAAACTGGACAAAATAAAAAATAATAAAACCACATCTTTATATTAATTTATAAATACAAGAATTGCACTGCTTTTGATGTATTTCTAAACATACAATACATAAAAGCTCACAACCACTTATTTATCTAAGGAGACTTTAAAAAAATAAACCCAAATCTGATTTAAAAATTAAAATGCTCACAATATGCTTTAACTCAAAATTATGTTACAAAAACTCAATATAAAACCAAACAGTCAAGGACCAAATTCTAATTTTTCAAACTTTCACATTTAAAGCTGTTCGTTTCTACTGATAGTTCTTGAAGGTCAGTCTAGACATATTAGACGGAAATCATACTGTAGAACTGCACAGTAATACCAAACATCATGGTGAATTTAGGTAACTTACAAACAGGATGGGGTTTGGTGTCTTGAATAATGAAAGCATGCCTGTCAGGATTTTTGGCAGCACCATTACTTTTAAAATGTTACTCTGAAAGTAAAATTTATTTTATCTTGATGACCGAGATGTTATAAAGTTATTTCAACCACATATAATAACCAGACAGACCTGCTGTTATGCCTTGTGTACTTGAGATCCAATTCATATTATCCTCAAAAATATATTTTACATTTTAAAAAATCCATTAAAAATACAACAGAATTAGAGAAATTTGAAGAGCACATAATTCCTAGCTGATCATTTTAGCCATAGAGTTGAACTTAACTATCTCTTGAATTATGATTCTTTCATTGGAGGTATCATTTACTGTTAAGTCAAGATTTTAAGGTAATACTGTATTTAAAAGATTTTAAGTTCAAGTTCACCTGTATTCAGCTATTAAAGTTTAAGTTAGCTACGAAGTATTATCCTACAATGAGAACAAAAAGAAACTAGAATGACCATAGTGTAGTATTCAGAACTCAATATATCCAAATGGCAAAATTCCTTTATGGTATAAAACCTCAGATTATTTGTAAATTAATTAGTGATAAACTCAGAATAAAACAAGTCTGCTTCAGGTAATAATCAAGCAGTCATTGGTTAGAGATATGGAGACAGAAGCAACTGCAGCAACAATTTTACAGAGTTGAATATAATTTACATCTATTGTAAACTAAGCAAGTGATCCTGCAACTCTCCCACATCACAAAATCCAGGGTTAATTTTGACAGTTCTCCTTCCATAGGCAAGAACTATTCTCTGCTACAAGATGAATTCAGAGTCCAAATTTCACAACACTAAGCATCTAATTTTAAACCCTTGACCAAATTATAAGATGGACATATAAGGCAGGGGAAGCTGGGACCAGGGCAAGGACAGGAAACAACAACAAAATCAAAACACAGAGCCATCATTAACACATGTGTATGCATGTGTGCACACAGACACACCCTGCACAGACCTCCTTCCTTAGCCCTTAAAGAAAAGTTATTGAGATTCCTGCAGTCAACTAACATCAGTCAAAGAAGTATGCCCCATATAGAGGAAAACATCCTTAACAGGTCTGAGACTTCAAAAAACCCAGATTAAAATTATTTCTGCAGTTACACTGTCATTAATAACATCAAGTAAGCTGAAATGAATGCTTCTTGTTTAGTAATCAAAAATTAAAAGACTTCAGCAAAAGATATGCACATAGTTTCCCGTTAATAACTGTCAAGCAAGCCTTATATATTAAATATGCAGCAACAAAAATCAGAAGTTTATTACTGAAAAGCTATATGTCAAATAACTTTTCCTACTTCTTGTCTTTTCAAGTTGAGGAAAAAGCAAAATAGAACCCAAATTCACCTATGACATAAACAAAGAATTGGCTTTGTTAATTGAATTAACATTAAGTTGCAAATGAGCATCTCTAACAGATTAAAAGAGCAATATCACTCAAAACAAAACAGCAAGAAAAGCTTCAACAAAGTAGTTCTTTAGAGGGCTTTTCAGATAAGACCAATTCTATTACAGCTTATGTCTACAAGGAAAAAAGTATCACTCTGGAAGTTACACCTGAAGCACAAATTAAGCAGTAATGACATTAGTATGGCTTAAACAGATGCAGTTAAAAAACCCTTAAGGCCAAACACCATCATCACATATTCAAAATTCTCACATTTACATTTCTCACCTGTTCTCCAACTCTAATTCCTGAAAATCCTAGAGGGAAAAAAATCTTAACTCTGGACAGTATCTTTACTGTATTTGCAATTTCAGCTGATTTGCAGCTTCATCTCCCCTTTCTGCTGCCAATAAGCAAACTAAAATTCATGTTTGCCTAAAAACATTCTGCTCAGAAACAAAATTCGTTCATACAGTCCATCAAACTAATCATCTGGTGTTCTGCATAAACCAAGACATATCTTAACAGAAAACACATATGCCTAGTATCATGAAAACAACAAAAAGGAAGGCAAAACAGACAAATAGCACAACATCTGATTATTACATTATTGGAAATGGAAACAGCAGGATTGTTGGTACTTACTGTGCCTGGCTCTCTGTCTGCTCCCGCAGTAACCAAGAAATGGACAGACATGCCCGTTCAGACACAGAGGCAAGAACAGAAATAAAAAAGGGGGGAAAAAAAATTAGAACACAAGCCACAAACAGTTTTAAAATGGCTTTTATTTATACAAGTCATTGCACATTCCTAATACAGTGATTTCCTGAAAATTACAGTATTTTGTAAACATGATTTACAGTTTAACCATACACAAAGCCTAGTTTAATTTCATGACAGAATAAATTATTTTCTTTTCAAAAATTAGTCAAGTGCAATTTTGCCCAATATTTAACTGAGTACTAGAATTTAAGCTTATGAAACTAAAGTAAGAGATGCAATTATCTAAATCTTTTTTTGAACACATTCACTTCAAAATTTAACTTCTTTTTCTCCCTACCTTCCCTCCCACCCACCCATTTAACAACATTACTCTCTTTGAAAAAAATCACCATTATGCAGTTTAACAATTTTCCACAATATGGTGCAGGCCACTGCTATTACACCTAAGCATTAACCAGGATGTCAAAAAGCCCTGCAAAGTATAGAGCAGGTGACACCTAGTGATCCCCTTTTAAAATATTGAAAAATTCCAAGCTGAATTTTGCTTCAGTGGTATATATGCAGACATTTTAAAGTTTGCCAGCAGTTTTTTCTCATTCTATATAACTTGAATTCTTTAGAGATGCACATAATTTGCAGCATTGCGCAAATCTGACAATGTCCTAATCAGGCCTGCCATGCCTCTCACCTCTGTGGTGGTCTGCATCGTGATGCTTCTTGTCATCTTTTATTGCCAAGTGAGACTGCCCACCCAAAGCACTAGAAAGGGCAAGAAGGCCAGCACTGCTTCCAAGCGGAGGGATTCCTGGAGGCTGAAGTCCTGATGGATGTGGCGTTAGAGGCACTGGAGGTCCATGGCCATGGGAGAGATGCTGAGCCTGCAACTGCTGCTGCTGTTCCAGCGGTATCATCATCCCCAGAAGAACAATGTATAGCACATAGTTTGGGAAGGATAAGGCAGAAGTTTGGTTAATTATTGAGAATCAATAGTGAATTTTGACATTTATTTGTTTCTTCTTAATCTAGCCTCTCCCTTTTAACCCACCATATACTACATTATATCATTGTATCATGCTGTCTGCAGACAATTCTGCTCACATCCCATTACCTAAAAAGGCTGGATAATTATTTTGCATCCTGTGGAATAAGTTCAATTGTGATACGTTGTTTTAGGCAGCTATTTTCCACCACAGCATCACTGGCAATAAAGAACAGCAGCTGAAGACTCAAACACCTCTCCCTTTTTATGGAAAGGCTTATCACTGCTCTGGGAAAAAAAAAGTTTCGGTGGCAGGATTGATTTAAACTTACATCCCTCTCTTCCCCCAATTTGGAAACAGCAACTGTATTTCTATTCTGAATATTAAAAAATGTAAAATACATGCTGAATTTTATATTTAGTGGAGTTAAATTTGCATTTTATTCTGGCCAAGGTTTTTAGGGAAAAGAGGGGGAATTATTCATGGCCCAGCATTGTGTTTAGGAACCAGCTTTGAGCTTAAAACCCAAGTATTCCAGATAGCATGGAATTCTTAACAAGAAGCATGGTATTAATGAACTAAAATACCTCCACCTGTTTTAAAGGGAGGAACTTTCAGGAGGAGCTTGCAAGATAAAAATCATAACAAATGCCATACAACCCTGTAACCAATCTGCTAAAATATACTGTATGCAATTTTAGAAACAGAGTTTTTACAATAGAACGTCTTCTCCGTAGTTTAAATAATAAGGTATTTTCTAGTTAAAACTTTCATGGTTTTATTAACGTTTGCCATGTTCAGCTATCCATTTAATTTGTCCAAAATGCTAAGCACAGGGCTTTTTTCAAAAATGAACCATCAAAAGCATCTTCATCTTAGTCATAGCTCCCATAATCTGCTGCAGGTTAACATATTTTCTGCCTCTCTCTCTCCTGCTTCCTTGTATCTGGGCATATGAACAGAAGACAGAACAATCCTCTCCACCCTGGCCACTCTCCACTATCTCGCTGCTCAAGGCAGATACCTGGAAAAAGCTAGAGTACCATCCAGTTCATGGGATCAAAAAGGAGACAGATAAACACATGTCTGAACAGGATGAACATAAGTTTGACCAGGTGGATGCTAGCAGTCCTGTAAGAGCATGCAAAATTGCTACAGCGGCCGTTGACAGCTACTGAAATTATACCTAGACTGCAGCTTGCAATATTTCACCCATTACTCAAAAAAACCTCAACTCAAAATAATGCAGAAATATTTTATCTCTTTCCACAGGTGTGAAGACTTTTCAAGACAAACTGTCAACAATACCTGTATAACATCTACTGGTATACAAATGAATTTATTTATTTCTATTTATTTATCTATATATAAAACCACTGCACTCCTACACTTCTACTTCTGATAACCCCATCCCAAGACATGCATTGAGCTGCTTATAAAATTATGCAGACATGGACTGATATTCAAGAACTCTAGATTTGCCAATTTTTCACTTTTCTGCTGTCCCAACTGTCATGCAGCAACCATTTACTTATTTTGATATACAAGACAAATCTTGAAATTTGCCACAATCAATTTAGTCAATTCTATAAAGCCATACATTTACCAAATCTTTCTCACACCATGTATCAGGAATTTATTTTCAAGCGCTGCATAAAAATTCTCACTGGTCTACACTTCAACACATACATCTAATCACCACTCTTTTTAGTATGTCTAGAAAACAAGGTAAAAGAGAGGTACTCATTATTCCTCTAATTTAATGTGTTTACAACAGCACAAAAGGTAACATTTTGAAGAAAGTTTTAAGCATTGTTTTTAAGCAGTTAAAACACTAGACCACCTTCTACAATATCAAGCAGTTATTGCTAGTGAAGCTTCTCTTAACTGAAGAATTATAAGTAAAGAGGACTGTAAAGTCTGACAGGACTGCAGGGGTTTGGGTTGTATTTTTTTGTTTGTTTGTTCTTGGGGGTTATTTGGTGGTTTTTTCTGTTTGTTTTTTGGATTCAGTCTCTAAAGAACAGTAAGACATCCCTCTTCTCCCAGACTTTATCAAGACTTTAATAGTTTCTAGCACATTTCCTCAAAACAGGAGATAACCTGGTATTGTGGCAGCCTCTCTCAGAGATGGTAATTTAGTCATCTCCTTTCTCATTGACCACTTCTGCCAGGTCAGTCATCTGCACTCTAGCTCTGAGACAACATGAAGCAGCAGTGCCTGTGCAGCATTGTTAGCATTGGTATTACTTGTTCCCAGCTGCACTATCACCCTACATTACCTAGTTTTGTTGTGCAGCTGCCTAAGAATAAAAAGTGATTTATTCCTTCCAAACTGGATTAATGGAGAAAAGCCTTTTCCCTTCTCCAGCAGTAAGCTCAAATTAGCTTTTTTTTTCAGTGCGACCATGGGAAGGCCAAAACAGGGAAGAGAAGTTAAATTGTTTCCATTCTTGTCCCTACTCTTCCGGAAGTACATGAAGATAACCCTTATTCATCTCTCTCCTGTTTGGTTTAATTAGTAAACAAGTTAATCCACTTGATTTCAGGAAGCACAGGTCAACATTTTAAGAAATGCTAGGGGCACATTACCTACCATTTCCCTGGATCTGGTTTGTAACCTACATACCACGCATTTTGTAGCTTTGCAAATGGTTACTCAGGGACATAGTACACAAAGATCTATAAATATGCACTACATTAAACTGATTTGAGACTGAAGTCCTGATCATGGTCTTTAAGCCACCAAAGTTATATCATGAATTCATGTTTATTATCTGAAGTTCACTGCTGTTTAGGCCTTTAGTATACTGATTTAATGCTTATGTATTACCTATGCATAATAGGTTTAAAGTTCTCCCTAAGAGAGGAGGGATCATCCATAAAGATCATCCTTTCCAGAAGTTTAAAGCTTTTTAAATAAAAAGAATATATTTTTTAAAAGCATATTGTATTATCTTTGTAGAAGAGGTAAAAGGAATATGTGCCGCACACAAAGGAAGAAACTAAAGACCAGCGAAAGGGATAACAGCAATGTTCGCCAGATGCATTTAGCAGCTAAACATTTGCCATAGCAGATCCTACAAACAATTATGTTATGCATATAATCACTTTCCCATCACTTCAAAAACGCTAATGCCTGCTCTGTAACCTTTTAAGAGCTTAGCAGCAGTGAGATATAAAACGGAGTGGGTTGGCAGCAGTATCATGGTCTACTAGGCATGTTCATTAGCAGTTAATTAAAAACTAGACATCTGCCATAAGAAATGTGCTCAAAAAAGGATGAGTAACAGGTCTGTCTTAGTACCAATTATTATCATTACTTGCAGAGCAAAGGCTGTGTCCACTTTTAGAGGAAAGTGGGAAGGTGGAGAAGAGTGCAATGATGCATACTTAAGTGACTGCACTAAGATAATTAGCCACAGTAGTGATTCTAAAGACATCAGTAGTTCATCCACCATTTTGTTACAAACCTGTAAGTTCTTCATATTTGCAAAGGGAGAAAAGGAATTACAAACTCATATTACTGTGGTGTTTAAATGTAGGTTTTATTGTCTCAGATTTTTATTTCCCAGCATCTCTGTAACCAAACCATAAAGACCCAAACCTCAGCATATAAAAACCAGCATCTGTGTCTGTGAGCAAGCACCTCCTAACAATTTTAAAGGCAGTACAGCTTTTCACCTCCAATATTCCATGCAAAGTCCAATTCTAAAGATATCTTTAATCAGAACTTAAAATTTGGAATTGTATTTTTCAATCTCTGGCAAAGACTTCCAAAGACAGAGTCAGTATGTCTTTGTAAAAAGGAATTCCTATAATCAAACACTGACAACTCTCCTTTAGGTTCCTTGCTCATAAAGATAGAGCACAAGCTCCCTACAATCCCACCTCTTGGACCTTAAAGCAGCTCTGTTGAGGTCACAAACACCTAATTTTACTTTTTTTACTTAAATATCTGGCATGTAATTCCTATCATTAAACAGAGCATTCTTCTGCTCTTAAACAGAAGAGATGCATGATGTACTCTTCAGTATCTGCTCAAAAGCACCAAAGCAAAAATTCAGATGTGATTGTAAATGAACAGTGGAAAAAAGGTTATGCCTAGTCCCAAAATACAATAGCTGTCTTCTCTTGTGCTCTTCTAAATAAACACTTGGAAGCAGAAAATTTTTTTTAAATCTTATCAGGACAAGCATCAGTAATACTATCAACGGATTCCCCCAAGCTCCACAGAGGTTTCTGAAAAAATATCTTGAAAGTACGTAAGCCATTTAGAGACCTAAAATGTAAAGGACACTCTTTCATATCAACTTACCTGTAAAACCAAAGAAATGTGATTTTTTTTTAATTCAAGTAGACTGAAAGACATGAACTGTGTTCAGTTTCATTATCATATTCACTTCCTTTCTAAGGGGACATCTTCAGATTTTGCACTTGCTTCCTTAATAGCAAAAGGAAGGGAGAGCCTTCATCAAATGTCTGGGGCCAACAAACACAAGAGTGCCCCTGTCTGAGCTCATACAGATAGTTGATCAAGGAATAACCTTTTCCCTCACTGTTTAGAAATACTCTTAAAACAAAATTTGCGAATATGACCTTTCAAAAAAGGAAGTAACTCAAGACTATGCTCCTGCCACATGCCATTTTTTCCCTCATCCTAAAAAACCCCAAAAACCCTTCATGCACAATCCACGGTACCAGCAAGCAAATCTGGAAGGAGGAAATTCATTAGGCAGTCTAAGTCACCAATTAATACTCACATTTAAATTTCTGTAAGTACCTTCCAGAGAGTATTTCAGCTATAGGGAAGAACATATTGCAGGACAACAAACAACCTCCCGGAAGAATATATTCACATTCTTCTACAAAAGTAACTGTATCCACGGACATGGGAACAGCAACAGATACCATCTACTTAAGACTTCTTCAATGTCTTTGATATGGCCCCTCACAAAATTCTTACCACTAAAAGAGATTAGGCATTGTGGGATGGATTATGGATGAGGATGACTGCATCTGAAGAGTCAATGAAACTCAACCCAAAGAGTCAATGGCTTCACATCTCTGTGGAAACCAGTAACTAGTGGTGTCCCTTGGAAGTCCAAAATGTGACCAACACTACTCAACATCTTCCTCAATTACACCAGTAATGGGACTGACTGCATCCTCTGCCAGTTTGCAGATTACACCAAGCAGTGCAATGCAATTGATTCACTTAAGGGAGGGGGTGACATCGAGATGGACTTTGACAGGCCTGAGAAGTGGGCCCATGTGTATTCTCATGACGTTCAACAAGGCCAAATGGAAGGTCTGGCACCTGAGCTGTGGCAATTCCTAGACTGGGTGATGAAGGGCTTGAGAATGGCCCTGCTGAAAAGGGCTGGGGGTGCTAGAAGATCAATAATTGGATCATTGCATCTGCAGCCCAGAAAGCCAACTGTATCCTAGGCTACATCAAAAGAATATGGCAGCAGGCCAAAGGCAGTGATTCTGCCCCTTTTCTTCCCTCTGCACCATGTGTTGCCTTTTCCTGGTCCTAGAATTATGAGCCAGACATGGTTAAGGGATAAAAGGCCTTTATACCTCAGTATTTAACAGGATCTGAGGTGCACAGCTCTTCAAGGTGGAACACACCTAGATGCACACCCATAAAGTGTGTATACAATTTTTATAGACCTTGCAAATTAGCATATTTGACACAGATCTCCCACTAAGAAGCTTAATAAAATGGCATGATATCCCTCTACTCAAAAGAATTTCTCCCCAGATGACGCTTGAACCCAGTTTACAAAATAAGTTCTAGAGAGAAGGTTCCAATCAGGGTCAAAACCTAGGTTTCTTAAAATAGCATAAGGCTCACTGGCCTCCTAATGAGAATGTTTGGTCCCCCTGCCTAGCAGAACCACAGGACTATGCTAGAATACCAGACTACAAAAATTACATGTAGGCTAATAAAACAGAGACTATATAAAAGTTATATAAAAGAAAAAGGCAAAAAATCATCAGGCATCATTGAGATGCCTACCTGGAGTACCATGCCCTGCTCTGGGGTCCACAGTGCAAGAAAGACATTCACCTGCTAGAGCAGGTTCAGAGAAGGCCCACAGAAATGATCAGAGAGGGCTGGAACACCTTTCCTAAGAAAAAAAGACAAAGTTGGGGTTGTTCAGCCTGAAGGCTCCAGGGACACCTTACTGTGATCTTTATATACAAAGTATGTCAGTAAGAAAATGGAAAGAAATTTTGCTAAGGCCTGTTACTACAGGACAAGGGGCTGTGGTTTAGATTGGACATAATGACAAAGCCTTTTACAATGTGGGTTGTGAGATGCTGGATGCCCCACCCCTGGAAGTGTTCAAAGTCAGGCTGGATGGGGTTTTGAGCAACCTGATCTAGTGGAAGGTGTCCCTGCACACATGGCAGAGGGGTTGGGCATGATTTTTGAAGGTTTCTTCCCATCCAAACCTTTCTATCCTAGGTGAACAGATTTGTTTATGAAATACCAAATATGCATTGCTTACTGCTCCATTTCCCAGTTTTGCTCTGGCAGCAGCTGTCATGTTTCTTTCTCAGTGCTTCTAGATGTTTCTTTTTCCTTGATAATATCACCACACAAAGCGTGCTAACAGTCCCCACAAAACACCTCCTTCTGACCTATTTCAACCCTAATCTTTAGTACCACTGCAGCAATTTATGAAACTAAGGTCCAAGTTTGCTTTCTTTTGCTGACAGCACACAACTGGGAAGAGCGGCTGATGTAACAGACAGCTGCGTTAATGTTCACAGGGACCTCAGCAGGCCGGAAAAATGGACTCACAGGAATCTCATGAAGTTCAACAACGGGAAATGCAATATCATATACCAGGAGAAACAATCCCATATACTGATATATGTTGGGGTCCACACAGCTAGAAAGCAGCTTTGCAGAAAAGGTCCTTCCATACCAAACTGTGCGTGAGCCAGCAGCAATGTTCCCTTGTGGCAAAGCAGGTAAATGGCATCCTGGGCGGAATTAGACAAAGTACTGCCAGCAGGTTTAAGGAGCAGATCCTTCTTCTGTACTTGTCACCATTGAAGCTACAGATGGATTACTACGTCCAGTTTTGGATTTCTTTTTAAAAAAGACATGGACAAAGTGGAGAGCATCCAACAATATGCCTAGAGATGGTTAAATAGTCCCAGTTCTCTCAGCCAGTCCTCATATGACATACCCTAGTCCCTTATCTTCATACCCCATCACTGCATGGCCCAATGACAAAAAAAGAGGAAATGGGTACAGACTGAAACACAGGAGGTTCATCCTGAACGTCAGAACGCACTTGTTTTTGACTGAGCCCTTGCACAGGCTGCCCAGGAAGCTTTGGAGTTTCCACCCTTGAAGATACTCAAAAACCATATCAACGTGGTCCTGCACAACTGGCTCTAGGAGGTCCTGTTTGAGCAGGGCAAAGTAGGTCAGATGACCTCCAGTGGTCCCTTCCAACCTTGCCAATTTCACGATTCTCAGACTGCAGAATCACAGAACACCTCAAGCTACAAGGGAAAACAGCGGGTCATCTGGTCCAACCACCCTACTCAAGCCAGGTCATCGCAGAACACATGGCACAGGATCGCGTGAAGGCAGTTCCTGAATATCTTCAGTGAGGGAGCGCAGTGGTCCCTTCCAACCTTGCCAATTTCACGATTCTCAGACTGCAGAATCACAGAACACCTCAAGCTACAAGGGAAAACAGCGGGTCATCTGGTCCAACCACCCTACTCAAGCCAGGTCATCGCAGAACACATGGCACAGGATCGCGTGAAGGCAGTTCCTGAATATCTTCAGTGAGGGAGCGTCCAAAACCTCTCTGGACAATCTGTTCCAGTGCTCAGTCACCTACACAGTAAAGAAGCTCTTCCTCATGTTCAGGTGGAACTTCCTGTCCATCAGTTTGTGCCCATTACCTCTTGTCCTATTGCTCAGGACCACCAAGCAGAGCCTGGATCTATCTTTTTGGCACCCTACATTCAGATATATCCAGATATTGATGAGGTCCCCTCTCAGTCATCTCTCCTCAAGGCTGAACAGGCCCAAGTCTGTAAGCCTTTCCTCCTAAGAGAGATGCTCCAGTTTCTTAATCATCTTTGTAGTCTTCCTGTAAGTGACAGGCCTGCCACAAGACCCTGTGCCAATTCTTACTGCTTACTGTTGTCTGCCTTTTTAAAGAAGTTTTTGAAAAATGAGTCAGGTACTACTGTAATTTCTTAATTTTCTAACTAATTCCTTTGAAATATGTTTATTCTGATCAATTTGGTTTCCTTGCTTCCTCATCTTCTAAATCCTTTATTCTGATATAAAGAAAGCCACACTATACCACAGTAAACAAGCTTTTAAGTGCCCACCACTGCATGTCTAGCTAATGAGCCAAGAAATGTGGTTTTGTAGAAGTTGTTTGAAAACTATCCTTATGTGAACAAGCCACAGTGCCTAATGTGGGAAGAGAATGTCCCTTCAGAAACAAAGAACAGCATCTTCAGCAAGCCTCTTCCATCTATAAACCACATGAAATGTCATTGTACTACAGAAATTTAAGTCCATAAAAGGCCAATATTGGAAAAAGCTATTCAAAGCCATATAGTTCATACATACAGAATTTGTGTGGCAGTGGCATGATTATTTAAACACCCAACTGCCTCATGGGTAAAAATCCTGTTCCTTTTTCATGGTTTATTAAAGAAGATGGTATAGGGTAGTGTCTTGGGGTCTTAACACTGATTTTCCACTCCCACAAAGAAAACAAACAAAAACCCACACCTTTACTAGGAAGAGAATTTATGTCAGAAAGCAAATATCCAAGTCAGGAAGAAGATGTAAGTTTAGTTTTTTAAATTTCTGAACGGAAAGCTCTTCAAAGTTTTTCCCACTTCCTGTGTTTGCTTGTTCAGACAACACAAACCACACTAATAACTATCAACTGTACAACAACTTTATTTAAGCAGTAAAGGGTTGCATAACTTGCCTCTCATAAAACAGAAAACTGATGCTATACTGGGATAAAGGCAGCTTGCCACATACATTCCCCAAACAGTCCTTTTTTCACAAATTAATTTCAGTTCTCAGGTAACTGAAATAAGGAAGAGAAGTTGTATTTTAGTGCTGCACTGATACTGTGATTGTAAGCACGCTAAGCCCTTCTGTCACTTTAACTATTAAGAGACAAAAAATCAGATACAAAAGGTCCAGTAACAAAATAATCCATGACACTACTTCAAACCAACACCAGGCAGAGTTGGAAGCCTGCCATTAATTGTGTACCCCAAGATTTAAAATAAGCCTAATATTGTTTAATTTGTTCAGCAGGAACTCAGACAGAGGGACAGCTGTCTCCTCAGCAGGTCACTGATGACACAAGCTGGGAGCAGTGGCTGACACCCCAGAGGGCTGTGCAGCCCTTCAGAAGGGCCTCAGCAGGGTGGAGAAATGGGCAGGGAGGAACTGTCTGAAATTCAACAAGGGCGAAAACTGGGTCCTGCACTGGGGAGGAATAACCCCAGGCACCAGCACAGGCTGGGGGCTGATCTGCTGGGAAGCAGCTCTGTGGAGAAGGAGCTGGAGGTCCTGGTGACCACAAGCTGTCCATGAACCAGCAGGGTGCCCTGGTGGCCAAGAAGGTCAATGGTGCCCTGGGCTGCATTAGGAAGAGCATTGCCAGCAGGTCAAGGGGAGTGATCCTGCCCCTCTCCTCAGCCTAGTGAGGCCTTCACCTAGCAAAGTTATTAAGGTGATTAGGGAAATGGAGCACCACTGTTATGAGGAAAGGCTGAGAGAGCTGGGCCTGTTCAGCCTCAAGAAGAGATGACTGAGAGGAGACCTCATCAATGTCCAGATGNGCCCTGGTGGCCAAGAAGGTCAATGGTGCCCTGGGCTGCATTAGGAAGAGCATTGCCAGCAGGTCAAGGGGAGTGATCCTGCCCCTCTCCTCAGCCTAGTGAGGCCTTCACCTAGCAAAGTTATTAAGGTGATTAGGGAAATGGAGCACCACTGTTATGAGGAAAGGCTGAGAGAGCTGGGCCTGTTCAGCCTCAAGAAGAGATGACTGAGAGGAGACCTCATCAATGTCCAGATGTATCTGAAGGGAGGGTGCCAAGAGGATGGAGCCAGGCTCTGCTTGGTAGTTCCAGGGAGCAATAGGATAAGGGACAATGGGCACAGGAAATTCCACTTGAACATGAGGAAGAACTTCTTTATTGTGTGAGTGACCAAGCATTTGAACAGGTTGCCCAGAGACGTTTTGGAGTCTTCCTCAACGGAGATATTCAAGAACCATCTGGACACAATCCTGTGCCATGGGCTCTGAGATGGCCTGGCTTGAGCAGGGAGGTTGGACCAGATGTCCCTCTGTGCCCCCTTCCAACCCATTCTTTGATTATGATTCTGTACATGCATTCCTTAGATTGTATTCTAAGTTATTGTCTATTTTTATGAGAAATTTTGAATTTTTTCAGTAAGGAAAAAAAAAAGAAGTCTTCCAACACCAGAAACACTTGGGCTGCTAATAATTACATGACCAGTCCCAGTACACACAGTACTTTGCTGAATCACAAGATCCCATTTTTAAATTTTATTACTGTAGTTAGTTTTACACCCACAGAACTGAGGAACAGGCATTCAATGCTTCCCAATATAATTCAAAAAGCATTTAAAAATTAATATTCAAGGGTAGCTTATTAACCATTGATTAGTTTCCACACTATCACTATATATCGCAAGAGAGAAAGGACTCTTATCTTTCCCTTAGCACAAATCTGAGCAGCAACTCTTATCTTTGCTGTGCCTTCCCGTCTTACTGTAAACAGCTAGGTTTCACTGCCCTTCCTTCTGGCATCTTTGAGGGCAAGCCCAGGAACCAGAATTAGAAAGATAAGAGATAATACACTTTAGATCACATTTGTAAACCGTAAGTGACAGATGTGGGTGACCCCACCCAAATGATTTGTCACTGAATAAGCCCATCAGCTGTTTTTCCACTAAAGTGATCAGCAATTAACTGTCTACCAAATTTTTAGCAATAATTCTTAAATGGTAGGATTTCTAACATCCCATTAACATAGACGGAATAATTATATAGCACTGCCAGCATGACTGGCATTTTCACTGGAGTAGGTCTGCACTAGCAGCCTCTCTGCTGTGGAGCCTCTGTGGATCATCCCACCCCATGCAGGCAGAGCCCTGCAGCAGGGATGCAGGGTATCGCCAGCAGATGGAATTCTTCCAGTTCAGTGACATCTTCTCCCCAAAGCACATTAACACTCCACTGATGTATCTGCACCCCCACAAGTGCTTCTGCTGACAGAAAAGGGTTTTCTTCCTTCCTTGGTGATTTTAGGCACTGCAAGTCAACCTAAAACTCTGTAGGTTGTACCATGTGCAGACCCACTGGAGCACGAGCAGAGCTTTTATCAGCAGCTTTACTGACAACACAATAAGCAGCCCACAAACCAAAGAAGCCCTTTGCTAGTATAGCCTTTTGTGTATGTACATGCACCCCACATTTTATTACATAGACACAAAATTTTACATCTTAATATACTACTAATATATTGCTACATATAGCATATACTGTATATTATACATGCTGTTCTGTATATGTTACATATACACTGACCGTTTATACTCCTATGTAAAACCACAGATCTTCAGTGTGTTTTCACATATAGTTATCCTAAAAATGTTGTGTATTCCAGGGTTGGCTTAAGACCAGTTCCTGTCTCAAACACTTCATAGCAAGGAAAAAAAAAAAAAAAAAAAAAAAAAAAATCAGAAGACCATGTTTTTAAGGGCCCTTGTATAAATTATGTAACTTGGCTTTTTTTTTTTTAAACTTAGGCAAAATTATGGGGTTTTTTTCTTATCTTAGGCTAAATTCTGAAGAAATAAGGGACAAACAGCAAAGCTGAAGGTAACCAGGAGACAAAGACTGCAACAATGGAGGAGCCAGAGAAACCTTTGCAAAAAACAGATACCACAGGACAGGAGGGGCAGAGTCAGAGCCACCACAGCAAAAATGATCCTTGCTTGGGAAAACATGTTTCAATCAAAGGACTTCAAAGACTCTAAAAAAAAGTAACAAATTCAGAACCACAGTCACAGAAGATGACTTCAAAATCTCCAGGTCCAGACAAGACAAAGGCTGATTTTTCTGAAACCATTCACATTCCTCTATCACTGTCAGTCTAAGTCAGTTCAAGAACAAAGCTTTTCCTTACTTTTAGAAAAGTACATACTGCCTTCCCTGAAGACTCAGATGCAAGCCTGAAGACTCAGATGCAAGCCTGAAATCTCTAGAATGAAGCTGTCAACACACACTGCTTCTGGTCTGCAGAAACTGCCAGCACATTTCATTTCTGCGGCAACCATAAATTCCTGCTATTACTCACCTTCTAACCTCAAATCTATGTATTTGCCTTTTTAGCTACTGTTAGCATACCACCACCATCCAACAACACTTTAAAAGCATGCTCCTGCTGCACAGTTGCCAAAAACAACTAGTTCAAGCATGCACCAATTTGGAAATGACTTACAGATATTACTCTAGAGGGTTTTACTACTGATGTATGATTATCTTAAAAAGTATTTATTTTCCTTCCAGTCTCTTTTAATCTCCAGAAATTTAACTGTTGTTGAACATTATAGAAATTATTAAGTAGCAAGGCTTTCTGGTAAATTAAAATCCAGAAATCAAGTAGAGGAATTGAAATTATACTTAGCACCTTTTTGGCCCAATGAAAAAACATTTCAGAGACATCAAAAAATGAAAAATATGACAGTCATAAGAAAGGTATTACAGCCATCTTTATTTGCTGTTCCAAGCCAAGACCAGGATCTTGTATGTTTCCTCTATATTCCATAACAACTTTGACACACCAAACAATAACCACTTCTGAACATGCATTTGAACACTTTTGCTAATTCTTGCTTTTACTTCTTCACTACTGCTGCTTGTAAGTATTCAATTTGAAGAGCCAGTTAGCCAAAACTTTTATAAACACTACTGGATACTGTTTCAGGCAGTTAAATACTAATTTCAGACAACTTATTATACAAGATAGCAACATTGGTAGTTCAGCAAAAATAATATGGTTACTAGATAACAAGAATTCTATCACTGAAACAAACTCTTAGGCATACTGAAGAGTCACAGGAAGATACTGCAAAAACCTGTGTCTTTGCTGTGCCTTTACTATTTCCCAAAGATACTCTAACTGCCTATGCTAGCCTCTCTCTATGCAAGAATAAGGAAAGCAAGCCTCTTGTCTAGGCCTGCCACACAGCCCCTATCCCAACAGTTTGTCTTGCTCTTCCCCCATGAAAAACACAGCAAGCAGGTTGTTGTGTTCTTGCACATTTCCAATGTTCAGTATTTACAGTACTTGTGTCTTCCCATATCTTTTCTCCACCTGCATCTTCCTCTGCACCTTCCAACTCTCAGTGGAACTCTCATCTTTGGCAGTGGCACCTAGTTAGAGGTATCCTTTGTGCAGTCCACATAACTCCTATCCACACAGTGGCAATTAGTTCACCTCAGTTTATTGGTGTTTGCTTCTCAAGATCTGTATGGTTAATTCTTTGCACCTCTCTCTTACTGCAGAGTCAGCCAGCTTAGAGCTCTACATCATTCAACAAACTCCCAACAACTCTCTCTACTCCTACTCACATTGGAATGAGACAACTTCATAAAAATAACCATCCTTCATCCTTACTTAACTAACCTCTTTGCATTTAATTTCTCCTCATACGCAATCCACGCAGAATTTTTTCTTTTATCTGGACCAACCAATTCACCTCTCCCATCGAACTCCTTCCTCCTCCAAACCTACCACATTTCCAACTACTTTCCAGACAAGTACTGAAGGTTACATCACATTTTTATCTCAGCCTACTGAGCCTACTCTTCCTCTACTCCAATTCCTCCACATGTCTCACTAAGGATGAACACAAAGCAGACATTTGTATGAGAGAAAAATTATGTCCATCTCTTCATTTTGCTACTTATACTTAAAAATCTCATTTTTATGAATATTATCCACTTTATCACTATCTTCAAACATGGTTAGCTACTCTGCTTATACACTTGAATCAAGAGAGGTGAGTTAAATAATTTTCTAGAGGAAGTAATCCCTTCCTCTAGGATTAAATAACTTACCCTCTGTGCCAATTACATATATGAATACATAGACATACAGCTCCAACCACATTTCTGCAAATTCTTACTTTCAACTGTACTATTCCAGCATTTTTATCTGGTCCCCTATATTCCACCAAAACTATTCTTTCCAAACCAGTCTAACAGAATCATTTGGAGCCAAGTTCACAAAATGAACAAATCAACTCTTCAATATCAAATCTTCCCTGTTTCTATCTAACCCTGAAACAATATGTTCCACTGACAATTTTTTTTTGTTCATTGTTACCACACGTTTTTCGAAGCTTGTAAGTCACCTTTGCTGCAAAACAGACCAGTTTTGAGCCCTACATCACTCAATGTGTGTATGCCATATCCCCAACACCTGCTCAGTAAAAGATAATCTAGCACATGGTACCAACTCACACTTGGTACCTCACATGTTATCTCTTAAGAATCTACCTTCTCTCTGCATTCACGCTTGCAGCTGCATATCTTCAGGTTTTAGCACTAGGTAACAATATTTTTTTTCAACTATCATCCTTCCTTCCATTCCTTTTCTCAAAGCTCTTAGGCTCCACAAATTTGTAACCACATACTTGGTCTCACCTTTGACTTGTAGTTTAGATATTAGATCTAGATGAGAGCCATCTGAAGTTCTTTTGTTTTTCTTTTTGGGTAAGTTCCAAGGTGAAACTTTTTCCATCCACCCTATACAAAGTCTGGCAAGACAAGGGAGGTCTGGCCTGCAATTCAATTCCTTTTGGATGCAATTCTGCCCCTCTCCAGAATGACTGAGAACACTTTCTTCTGCAGAAAATTGTCTTGTTTAGATACTACCTTCCTCTATATTGCTGCTCCAAGAGTCGTCATTTCCTCGTCTACAGAGCACATGTGTGGGGGTGGAGTGTCAAATGGAAACCAAGTTTGGTTAACACCATTTTTTCATATTTTACACACTTCTCCCAGATTTTCTCTTTTGAGTAGGTCAGGCTAGCAATACACATCAATAACACTTCCGTATTTTTCATCCAAGCTTAATGGCACTAACAGTAAAAATGTGACCATGGTTTGGGGACTGGTATTTTGAGAATACTGACTGTCCCGCTGACAAATACCTCCCTCTGTTGCTATCTATTTTAAACCTGTAAACCAAGTCAGGAGCCTTTGTATTGTAAAAGCAGCTACCATGACAGAATCCTAGGATATAACTAACGTTTCTATGTATTCCAAAATATGAAGAATAATGCAGGATGTTGCAAGGCAACAGAGCTCCTATTGCCAGAGCTCAGTAATTTAGGCTTGGGGTTAGGTAATTTATGTTAAAAATAAGAAGAATACCTTATGCTCACTAGATCTCATTTTATTTAATTTAAAAGAACTAGGCAATTTCCCCTCCCTCAGCACATAATGCAGATCATGGCTGAGAAGGATCTAAAGTAATGCTACAGCTGCTTAGCCCTTCCCTTGCACTAAATTCTGCATTCATTTCTGCTCTAGTCTGTATTTCTATTTTATAATGAAACATACAGCCTAGTTATTTATAGGCTTTCTAAGGATTAACTACACACTCATAAGAATAAACCCTCAAGAGGTTAACCTCATCCTCTTAAGCTTCACACACTACAATCCCAGAGATAGCTGGCAACCACAGCCAAGAGAGAAAAAATAATCCCACATTTTGCTAATCCTTTAGCCAATCATCTCATGCAACAGCGGAGAGGCCGCTTGGAGACCAACAACTCAATCTGTCTCAGGAGCACTGTCAGTCCAAAAGATGTGTATTTCACAGAATCATTAGCAACCCACCTCAAAAGGCAAAACAGGACATATCTAGCTTCTCAGTGGTATGCTGAAATTCTGCATCAAAAACAGGGTGCTAAAGAAAGTTTCCAGTTTGCTGCTTATATTTCTCATTGAGATATCTGCATATTCTACTCATAAAAGTAGTTTATTGATTAGAAAGTAAATCTAATCTTGCATTGTTCACACCCAGACATACCAACTTGTCACTTATACGTCCCAACATGAACTTGTTATTTTCTAGACATATGACATCTCAAGAAAACAACCCCACAAAAAACCAAGCAAACAATGAAACCAAACACAAAAAAAACCCAAACCACCCACAAAGAAGCTAAAACAACCCTTCAGGTTAAACCATAATAGTCTATGTAATTCTTTCATGCCATGATCTAGATTATTCCTTAACCCAAGAAGCGACACTGCCTGCACCTGCAGCAATGCCAAGGAGTTAATGGGGGCACTTATCCTTTTAGTCGAAGGTTTCTGCTTTGTTCATTATTTATCTAGCAAAATTGCTACTTCATTCAACTCTAATAAAATAAATATTTTTTTTAATTATTTTAAAATGCTATTAAAAAAAAAATAATAAAGGAGATTGATTGGCCACATACTGCTACCCCATGGCTGAAAAGTCAAAGCCTTCAAGAACATGCAGGATAAGTGTAAGACCACAAGTATGACTGTTAATAACCAAACATCATCCAGGGTTTTCTCCTGAAGTAAGAATTTTTAATCAACACAGAGGATTAACATTGCTAGCAAGCTCACAGAGTCCAACAATATTACTTTCTAGAAAAAATGTGTCAATTTATTCATTCTGTTTCGTATGTGCTTAATATACACCTATTCCAAAGCCTGGCTTTTGATTTTCTAGGCAAATTCTCTGAAAAATCTTAGTGCCGTGAGACTGTAAGTCTCTATCCTCATAGTATGTCCTCTAATAGGCTTTCATCTTTTCAAATGGAAAAAAAAAAAGTATAAAATATAGTTCCAAATAATTTTTTATTTCAAAACATTATTGCCAGTAATCAAAAAGTCTTTGTTTCCTTCTAGAATTCGCACCCTGCGCAGCAATAACAGGACTTGCTCTAACTGAAGGAAGTCAGTTGGGAAACTCTTGAATCATCTGGTGTCAGGAAACAATGGCCTTAAGGACAGAAAGGAATGAGGGGAAAAAAGGCTAATCCCAACAAAACCACAAAATTTTGTTTAGTCAAGAGAAACCAGGCAAGTTAATACCAGCTAGGAAAATGAAATTTCCCTCCTATCCTCAAGATTTATTGTATGCATGTATCTTAGGTAGTGTACACCAGAGGTCACTCAACCGCATCCTCTACTGTTGCGGATTGGTCCAGCCTATTTGCATCCTGAAAAGAAGTTTGATGATCTTTCATGCTCATAATAGGTGTCTAAACCGTTAAATTACTATATCTTTTCTTATCTTGAAAGACACTGCACTTTAGCAGCATGGCCCTTCCATTGTTCTTTACACTAAGTCGGGTCCCTGAACAATACTGACAGCTGCTATCAAACTGTGCCATGCTCACCCTCAGTGCAGCTGCCGCTTGTAGGAACAGACAGGCTTCTGATGTGACCTCCCCTCTGCGGAAAGGGCTTGACACCCTGAGTGCTCAGTGAGGAGGAGCAAAGGTCCACTGAATTGTCAACCTGATTTTATGCTATTCAGATTTTCCAGGACGTACACCATCCCTTTCAAACAAAACCAAGCATATGTCAAGGCATGAAACTTATTGTTTGGCACAAGGTTAACTATTGATTAATAAGACTTAAAGATCACTGGGACATATGTCTAATTTTGGCATTATGTAACTGCATGCATCTACGTGGTCAAACAAATTTTGTGCCCAGCATATTAATTTCCTCACTCACAGTTTTGGATTTGTATGGCATCATTCAGAAGTCTTTCATAAAGATCACAGGGAAGTATTTCTTCAGCTGAATCTTAGACAATTTAAAAACAAAAACAGTAGAGGCTTCTATTCCTGCTTCCAAAGAGCTTCCCTCCCTACTCCCCAAAAAATTTCCACAGTTCTTAATTGAATATGGCACTTGTAGATGCTATGGCTTTTAAAAGACTAGATTATGCAGACTTTAAAAAGAACTAGATGTCATGCTTGAGATAGCAAAATTTGGTTTGTCTAAGTAGCACTATTTTAAGGTGAGAAAGAATGTTTTAAAATATATTTTAATATGTTTCCTTTTACTGCATAAACTCTTCTTTAAAACTAGTTCATTAGAGGGGTTTTACATTCTTTTTCACCCTTAAGAAATAATTTGTTTTAAAGAATGCAAGAAAGCACAGTTCTCTAATCTTTGCTAATCGAATACCACAAATGTACATGTGGTGTATTTCAAAGATCAAATCAGGTATTCATAAACTAATTCATTACACAAGCAAATCATAGAGGAGATTCTGACAAATACAGATGTCATTGTGTGGGTTTCTAAGATGTGATTAGCAAATCAACTAAGTAACAGTCAAAATTTGATACGAAGGAAAAACAGCACAGATTTGAAGGGGGGGTATGTTTATGCAAAGCTAATCTGTCAAGTGTAATAAAGCAGCTTGAATAAAATTTAAGCTGAAAATCCACTGAAGCTCCCCATTTCAGGGAGGAAAAGCTATTAAAAGGAAATGAAGGTCACCCTCCCAGTTTATTTCACCTAATTGACTGCCAATAGCTTACCACAGGCAAACCCACTGCAGATCTGCAATTGAGAAACTGATGAAAGGAGCATTTTCAAGCTGAGGCTCATTCTTTTAATCCTCCCTCACTCCTTTTTTTTTTTTACCATCTCCAGTTGGGATGCAATTTTAAGCACAGATGGATTAACTGGTTCCATTGTCTGTAGACGTCATTGGACTATGGCACTGTTAATCCGTACAGCAGCATGTCTAATTATCATTACAAAGTGTCTGAGGGAACTATAAAGACCAGCAGGGCATCTTCTCACAAGCAATTAACATAAATTGATAAATGAGTAATTTGAATCCGCTCAAGGCACTCATATATGAATAAAATCAGAAAGGACAGGTTCTTGTTTCGGCTACTTCTTTCACTTAGTCAGAAGGGCAGAAAACATGAGAAATATTCCAGACTTAGTGGCAGGGGAAATGAACTCATACAGTGGAAGGAATGTATGGTTCAAAAAGTTCATTAACACAAAGCAAATGACTTGTGATTGACAAGCAGTCACAAGCAAGTAGTATTAACTTTTTTAGCATATTTAAAAGCACATTCTTAGTGAAAGGCTATTAGAACACTGTGTCAGACAATTAATACTACTTCAAAAGCAAGTGAAGTTTCTATTCAGTAGCTTGCTAATTTAAAATTCATTAAAGATTCACAAGAAAGGGAAAGAAAGAAGAATGAATAGTTGTATAAGCTCCAAGAACTCAAGTGCCACAAAAAGCATGAGGAAAAAACATCTAGCTCAACTGACATACAATACCATAACACAATACCTGTAAATAAACAAGCAACTCTCCTAATAATTACATTTCTTGCAGGAAAAGTTTTGCTACATGCAGCACTGCTAGATAAAATGATGTTCTGACGAAGTAAAGTATTACCTCTATCCCTGCTAAAATCCGTGTGAAGCACAAACACTTCAGCAACATTGGGCATCAAAACAGTGTTAGATACCAAAACATTAAGTTTATTTTAAAAACAGCAAAGCAGTAAGATATGAAAGCAAGTTATACACACTGTAGGAGGTAGACCTGGAAGGCCACGTACCCCGATGATGGCATTCAGTTCAGCCATGGTCACTTGTTTGGCACGTTCTACAGCTTGGGCCACTTGTTGCTGATGCTGTTAAAAGAAGAAGGGGTTTAGGGAGAAATTTGGTGTTAAGGTACTGACCACACCATATCAAACCAGGGTCAGAAATACTTGAATAACCAGTTTGTCTGTAGAAAACCACACTATGCATTGCAAGACATCTCATGCAGGTAAAAGGTAACAATGCCCTATTTTTCACTTGTTCAAAAGGAAAGAAAGGCCCTGAAGGCAGCCAGCTTATCTCTTACCCCACAACACTTCATTATTAATTTTCTGGCAAATTAATAATTCTTTTTAATTGAGTTGGCAGGACAATAATGTGAACTTTACACTAGTGTCAGTTTTAACATTTATAGACTCTGTGCCCACACAGCAAAACCAACTGAAATTTCAAACAGGGAAACTGCTTCACTGAAATCAAGAATTACAACTACTCTTTGTAAAACTGCAGAGTTTGAGAATAACAAGCTTCAAAATGTAACAGCAGCTGCCCACCACATGCAAAAATCACAGTCATTCAGACCAAATGTAGGTTTACAAGCTTAAACAGTGTTTTGCATATGAGCAAAATACCCACCTTTGAAATAAATTATGTAGCAAACATAAGCATGCTTATTTCACTAGATCTGCATTTGACAACTGAATATCTAATAAGCAATCACCATGATTAAAAATGAAAGCACTTTCTTGTATTGCTACTATTTTACAGACTCCCACTCAGGCAGTGAGTGAGGCTGAGCCGCTGTCACTAGTTTGAACTCAGATTTGTTAGCTCAAATTAGCAGGGGGTTTGCACACTTCAGCTATAACAGATGTTCCTTACACTTGTGTATTGTGATAAAATTAACATCTTAAAACTAGCTAATTTGCAAACAGAAAAACAACGTAATTGCACTTTAACAGCTGAACAGTTTTACTTACTTCCTGAGACAAAAATGGGATGACTTGTGCACAAATTGTATTCAATCTCTTGGCGATTTCTGTCTACAGAGAAAAAGTATTTTGATTAAAAACTGCACTTTAGGAGGTTTGACGTATATTAACTAGTATACAGGATTATATTAAGTTCAGGCAGTGAAGAAAGTAACAAAAAAATACCCATTTTTCATACTACTGCAAATACAAATACTTTATATATAAGCCCAGACGAGGAAAGAGATTTAGTTAGCTACTCTAGGACATCTGCCACGTCTAAAGCACCTAATCTGTACACACATTTAGGCATAAATCTGGTCCTTGTATATAGTTCATTAACAAGGAGAGCATTTTTGAAATCCATTAAGTCCAAGATAAAGCCTTTTAAAAGGTAGATTTATTATTACTCATATTATCAAGCAGCATAACATGAAGGCAACAGGCATAGAAGAAAAATGATTCTTTCATGATCAATTTTATCTGCCCATTAGAAGGTAAAACTAGTTTTACTGACAGAAATGCACCATCAGGAATACAAAAGAAATACCAAAACAGAAATAAGGAAGAACGGAGACAAAAAGTACAGACTTCTAAAATCCATATTGAAAGAGAATTAAAACAATGCAAGCAAGGAAAAAAATCAGATCACAAAATGTGATAGTTTATAACAGCAAATTTGTGAAACCATGAGCAGCAGGAGAACAAGGTTAGAAACCAGTAAAGAACAGAACAATCCTTCAGTGGCATCCACAGATATTACAGCAGGACAAAGAGTTTGAGCCCCACTTTTCAAGCTTTACGTATCTTGTACTTGTGTATCTCCTATTTTGGCATGCCAACTTAAACACTGGTAGGGTGAAGGGATCTTTTTCTCTCATTACTCAGTGTTACCTGTGGTTTTTTTTCAGACCTATACATCATTCCATGCTTAGCCTTTGGTACTAGTACTACATCCGTCATAGCGAGCTCAGTAGTTGGAAGTTACCTGCTTAACTATTACTGGTTATCAGACTTCACTATTACCACATCTGTTGGTACTTCCCTGTTAAAGGAAAAAAAGAAAACCAAACAGATGTACTAAAGGGCACTTTTCCCATACCTAGTATATATCTCTCCAGAAAGCACAGTACATCAGCTGTGGAGCGGTATTCTGTTACATAGCAATCCGTTTGGCTGATGTTTAGCTAAGATGTTTAGGAACCAAGGAGCTAATTGCCCTAGGCCAATGGGATTACCTTTGGCTTTCAGGACAGAAGCCAGTACGAATCATAGCAGGTGACAAGGGATCGAGAAAGACTAAAGTAAGAAACTCGCTTGGCATCTACTGCAAAGTTCTTTGGCCTGTGTGGCCTACACAAAACCACCCTATTCTGAGACCAGTGTCCTTACAGTTGCTCTAAGGAAACAAAACACAACCCTATTTTAGTAGTCTGTAAAACATGCAAGTTGTCCACATTATTAGATTTTTCTGCCCAAGTCCCAAGCATCTGAGCTACACTGTAAGAATAGTAAGACAAAAGAATGCAACATCACATGCATCATGTGATAATTATCAGTTCTAACACAGGTCAGTTAGATTTTTTTCTTTAATTTATTTTCTGAAAAAGAGGACATAATCAATTTTGCCCCTTTCCACACCAATCTTCCTTTAAAATTAGTGTCTCAGTAGTATCACACCTAACTCAACATCAGAACAGAAAAAAAAAAGTGTATTCTTCTAAGTTTGTCTTTACCAAAGCTGGGCATAATTGATGATTATATATGAACAGCAACTTTAATTCAACTACAGTGCTAGATAAACTTAAATTTACAAGCTGCAAAATAAGTTTGAGATTTCTTATTCTTGTTACAAGTGCCAAGACATCTACACTGAAAACTGAAACGCCTATTCTATTCATCATAAGAAATATCTACTTGCATTTCAAAAGGTAGTTTGCCTAATAGTTATTTCACACACATTAAAAGTACTTAAAATTATTTATCTACTATGCAGTTTCATGCACCTCCCACTTCCTTCCCTCAAATATTAAATAAAAAATATTTTTATTTACAAACACGATAAAAAATATTTTTGTTGTCCAGCAAGTTGTGAAAGTTACATTTTAATACGTAACTCATGTAATTTTGCCTATCAAGAGCTGCTAGAAGTTGTTTCCAGAATTGAGAAAAAGGGACATTTGTTACTTTAAATATAAATGCAACTGTTCGGTAAACACTGTGCATTTGCTTTTTAAGGTGAAATGCCCTTGAACATACACATGTGTGTGCCTGTGAGTGTGTACTCGTTCACTCTGGAAAGCAAAACCCCTTTCTGAAGGAGTCAAGGACAGTTTCATTATTAAAGACTAGACACCAGTAACTGGTGTCATTAGAGTAAGACCCCAGACCTGGGGTTCATGAATTTGAAATTCTTAAAATAAAGGCACTTATCTCCCATTTCTAGAGGCTTTCGAATATAACATAACTATTACCTAACTGCTGATTTTGTGACATATAGAGAGGTCCTACGGATGAACAAACAAAGGAAACTTTGCAGAAAACTGGTCAAACATAGACACACACAACTAATTGCCCATGTTCTTGGCTCCTTGGTAAAGCAGACTACAGAAGCCTGCATCTCTCATGAAAGTCCTCGGAGCTCTATGGCAGCTCTTAGCAAAGCATCTGAAGTGCCCTTAATTGTTTGCGTTCTTAATGCAGAGCCTCTTGAATACATTCATTTTTAATAGAGAACTTGAGTGTGAGGCCCATCAAAGAATAACAAAACTACATCATTCATTGGTTCTTGCTGCTGTAATGATTGTCTTTTGATTTATTTGCAAACGACTAGCTTGTCAGACCCCTGACTGAAGTGCTACCCTCCTTTCTGAAGTATCATTAATAATTAACATGAAGGAATTCAGCTGCATTTCGTAAAATTAAGTTGAGCTAATGGATTTTTTTTTTCTCTTCACTTGTGTAATTTTTTTGCCTCTGTTCCATTTAGTTAAGGACTTAAATGTTTTGACCTAACCATTGCCAAACTCAAGTGTTTGTACTTAAGTTTGTCTTGCTCACTTGTTAAAGCGAATTCTTAACATAATGACAAAGAACAAAGCAGCCAGACTAGTTACAAAATATAATACTCATTTAAATAAGGCATTTTACTAAGGACTTAAGAAAGCTTGTTTGTAGAATTGATTTTCTTTTCCCTCTGCATTGTTAGCAAAAAGCATTGAACTGTTTTCCTTTATAACAGTCTATTCCAGATAGTTTTGCATTTTGATATCTATCCTGTACTTTCCACAGCACCATGTAAGGTATCATACTTCAATCACCATGATTTCTTGAAAACTACCAATTTTTGCAATGGCATGAAAAGGAATTACAATAGAAGTATCTAAATTCTATTTTACAGCATAACAAACACCCATGTGTATTTTAGTACTAAGGCAAGAAGTCCTATCTTACGGGACCCAGCACTCTAACTTCTTAGTGAAGAACACAGACTCCCTCTGAGGAGAATTAGTAAATCACCTTTCAGCTTCAGAGGTTTCAACACATATAATTTTTGTTTTGCCCTAACCAGTGGCTACCAATACATACCCAAGCAGTAATCTTAGCTATAGCATCCACGGTGATTTAAGGCAAAAATTACATCTTACAACACATTAGTTTTAGCAATCAGTTGTGCTACAACAGCTGCTCTATTATTACTGCTGAGACTCCTCAAAGCTGTCCTTTTATTTTACAAAGCAATGCTTAGCTAAAATGTCCACTTTATGTCAGAAGCTCGTTATTCTTTCTTGCACTGAACTTCCAGTATGAAAAAGTTAGATCAGATCTGAAGGCACTTTATTCACCACTTCTGAAGGATAAGTTTATTTATTTGCATTTATTACATTTTTATTTATTATTTTGATTCAATTTTGAAAATCAAATTTGTAATTAAATTGAAAAGAATACAGCTTAGGGACAACACGATTAAAAGTAAAGCAAAAAGCCCCAAAGTTCTGTTAATACCAAAGAAGCACGTCCTAATTCATTCCCTTCAAGCAAAAGAATCAGAGAATCTGCCTTTAATGCACAGAAAGGAATACACTGTTAAAACACATTCACAAAAGCTTTAGAAGGTAATTCTTAAGCACTCGGCCTCCGCTTACACTTTCAAGATGTAGAAAGCCAAGTACAACATCGAACTCCTCCTCGAAGGACAAAATGGACTTCCTGCCATTTACAGCATGTAACACAGTAAGCCACTGGGAGTAAAGGTCAATGTTGCACTTTTGGTCATTACTGAAACATTTGAGATTATCTGTGGTGGGGATGAGAAGAAAATCGAAGCATATGAGAATGCTGCAAATGGCTTGACCTCAGCCCAATTTTCATCTCCATCTGTCTATAAGGCATGTGAATAAAAGCCCTCTTTATGGGACAATGCTTGACCTTTTTTTTTTTAATCCCTGCTGCAAACCAGAACTCAAATACCCGAAGACTCGTGAAATATAGTAAGAGACTGCACGTGTAGATTTTATTCTCGTGCTGAAGTTTAAGTATCCATTTAGTATTTTAATTTTTCCAACAGAATCATTGAAACAAGCAGTGCACTTAGACAACAAAGCTTTTACTCCTTTTGTGATCAAGATCTTCAAAAACAACAGAAAGTATACACGTTCACAGAGCAATTACAGAAAAAGAAGTATTTCACTATCTTTAGTTCTCTGCATGCTTTGTTTGTACTTGCTGTAGCAAGACTAGCACCTCCAAAAATTTGTTGCTAAGAATTCAGGGGATGAGGGGATGTTGAAGTTATAATTAAATCTCAAAACTTAAACACTCAAAAGCTTCAAATGATTAAGGCTAGCATTCTGTGAACTTCACTGTTCATGAGTTATTGAATCCAGGTTGAGCACAGAGATATGCATATATTATGAATGCCCTTTTATTTAAAATTAATACACTACATTTTGCCAATGGCTGCAACAGAAAAAAAAAAAATAAAGGCAACACGCCATTTAAAAGTTTAGGCCCCCACAGTACATCAATGTCAAACAACAGCATGTCAAGCTAAGATTCAATTCAGGTAAGTGCCACTGCCAAATTTTCTTGCTCCCAGACGTGCTTTAAGATTATTTCATTGCTTAAAATTTAATTTGTTCCAACTTGCGTTTCCATGACAACACTGGCTAACCCTGCAAATCATTTGGGTAACTGGATATCTTATCTTTCTACTGCTCTCAAATCCAATGATTCTAGAAGAACTGCAGCAGCCAATCAAATTTACAGGCCTCCTGAGTAATAGACTTGCACAAGTAGCCACATCCATCTCCCCTTTACTGCCGTATTAACCAACACGTGACAAACTGAGGAAGCTGGCCTTCCAACCGTATTTTAAATTATGAACACTGTCATCGCTAATATTCTCACCAATAGGAAGAAATGGGAAGGTTTATTCTCAACAGATACTTGATATTCAATCTGACAAGCAGCAATAGGTAGCATTCTTTTCAGCAACAGGAATAATCTTTGTATTTTGGGCATAAACATCAGTTTAACAAAATGGACAGCTTTTCCTCTGCCCCATATTTGTACTACTCATTTTAATTGTGAGATCAGTCACCCACAGGATGATGATATTAAAATCCCAGAAGACTGGCATGAAAAATCTTTAGCAATGAAAAAACCCAAAACACCACCATATCGCAAGTGGGAGTGGGGAAAGTAAGAAGTAGCAGAAATATTAATGGAATAAAAACTCAAAATTATAAAGCCACAGAATGCCAGATAATTTCCAAAGTGAAATTAGTGGGTTTTAATTCAGTACCTAAACTACATTTATCTGAATCCTCTTAGAAGGTCATTTAAATTACAGAAAGGTCATATTAATTTAAACATAAGCTACATATGATGCACAAGACAACAGCTACACTTGCCAAATATCTACTATAGATTTGCATTCCATTCAAGTGTAAAGTGACTGGATGTATTTCAGATGTCTAATTTCAATGCTTTATAATAATAGAAAGAGGCTGTAACTCTCAGTGAACCACTGCACACAACTGCCCATCCCATTTACAGCTGTAAATCCTGTTGAAACAAAGCCAACTGGCAACAAAGAGGCTGTTGTCAGGATGTCGAAGTGCTCCTTTCACATATCTTCACTATGTCAAGACTCTTCTTAAACTTGGCTAAAGAGGGCAGTTACCACATTTCTCCTTTAACTTCAGCCCATCTTGCTTAAGCACTCACAAGTACAAAAGGTGCGTTTATCTAAATTTTAGTTCCATTGTTTCATTTCCAAGCCTAAGCTAACCTTAAATACACACAGAAGTATTTAAATCTCTGAAGTGAGCATACAGCTTTGTTTTACTTTCAAGCTGTTTTCCAGGACACAGAGTTCCTGCTTTCATTTAGATTCCAAGAGATGCTGATCGAGTCAAAGGCTGACTCCAATCCAGAAGAGGTCTTTACCACCTCTGCCTCCAGGGACACAGTTTCTTTGAACCATACTGGAGACATCCAGAGGCCTGCCAAACATCTCAACAACTAGTCAGGCAGAAAACATTACTATAATACAAAGCGGGAAAGGGCCAGCTTAGTAGACCACTACATCAGTGAGCTAAATAAACTCACAGGAGGCATCCATCCAGTAGGAGAACCAAGATGGGAGCAGAGGCTTCCAGGAGAAACATAAGCTATCAGTGAGTTCCCTCTTCTCATCTGACTATACTCGGATGAGCTGTTACTGTGCTCTAGAAGCAACATGGTCTCCAAAATTATCCAGCATGCTTTACAGTATTACCTTTAAGGTCATTAAGAACTTAATTTACTTGGGACAACTGAGCAACATTGCACCACACAGTAACAAGGGGGTGACAAAGAGAACAGAAAGATAAAAGAGGCATAAAAAGCAGTATATCTGTAACTGCTACACTCCTACCAGGAAAGGGACCTCTTCATTTAGTTTAGGATATTCTCTTAAAACCACTTCCTATTTTGCTCTCACTCCCATACGCCACATAGGAATTCCTGAAAATCACTTTTCAGTACTTGTCACACTGAGCCACTTGATTGGGACAGCAGTAAAAAGTCAGGGCTCTTACACAGCTAGAGAGGTACCTGGAATAACAGAGTTTCTAAAAATTAGAGCATAAAGTTCCTCAAACAAAGCACATATGTTTACAGTATGCAAGTCAATAACAAAACTCCCAGGATTCTGTCCTTATCAACGTTCAAGTAATACTGCAAGCAGTAGAACCTGGATTTTACTAGAAAAATAAGCATGCTATCCAATAAAGAGACTCAGAGTCTGAAATATGGGGGGAAACAAAATCACTATGCTACAATCAGATTTAAGAAGTAACTACCAAATTAAGTTTACCAAGTAAGTCACAAGTACTATTCTACCTTAAATGTAGTTTCACCATTTTAAGATACTTAGTATATTCACAGCTCAGTTTCAAAAATCTATCAAGTCAGAAAAACAATTTAAAGACTTATTCATTTCAATGCTTCAGGTGCCATCAGGTGATTCACCAATGAATAACAAGTCAAAAGGATTGACAACTCCTTTGTTAGTAACTAGCAGAACTACCCACCACAAAGGATTGGTAAGAAAGGTGAAAATCATGGATATTTTCCCTGTGTGGGGAGAACGGTTCATAAATCTTTCAGCAAAACTTTGGGAACATGACAGTAAATTCCTTACCCATTTTCTTATTTTTTTATATATGTTCTATTGCTTACAGCATAGAAACAGTAGCAAAGATAGCATCTAGATTGTATTCTAATAGATAAGAGCTGATTGAAACTGCCCAAATAGAAACAAATTTGACTAAGACTGCAATCACTGCAGAGTTTATAAGGAAGGGAAAGGAAGGAAGAAAGGAAGAATGAAAACAGAGTAAAACTTCAGAAAAGCACATGCTAACAGAAGGTCAGCTTTACAGGACCTGCTACTGATGAGGGAGATCAAACACATTATGAGAGAGATGGCATTTTCTTTTTGAAACAATAGTAAGGACATGGATGACAGTTAATAGATCTAAGTATGGAGGCAGAAGGGATACAGGAAAAATGGGAAAGATGGAATTGAGCCAAGAGACTAAATCCCAGAGTCTCCACTGACTTCACACCAAACAGGAAAGCATACATGAAGTGGAAGCGAAAGCCAGTGAGGCAGTATAAACATATATAGCACAAGCACATACATGCCAGTACTAAGAAACTGTTAAAGTAAAGCTTCTGCTTAGAGATTAGAATAGTCAGAGATTTGATCCCCTCATTCAGAAAAGGAAAGATATGGTGAAGGGACATCAAGGAGGCCAGAAAGTCCATGCTTTCTTGCATGCATCTTATCTATATTAGAATCATTACAGATAATTTTTTATAAATTATTACTTATGTAAGGTCAACAGTGCAGCTTAAACAGCAAAATGTGAGAGAGCTCCAAGTAAAATATCTTCATATTGCCTAGCTCTAATAAAATACAAAAAGTACATTAGGGAAGGCTGAGCAGCTAGTGGACACCTTGCTGAGCCTCAAAAGTCAAATGTATAGGAAACCATGAAAGGACAGTGCCTAACAAAACAAAGCAAATAAAAGAGCAAAGACACTCCAGCTTTATGACTATTCCTTAAATTTAGGCATTAAATAGCCTCTTATCCATAAAAGACTAAGTTAAACAGATACAAACCACAGTTCAGAAGTATTTTTCAGCAGAAAACTTCAGAATTATGCAAAGTCCAAAAAGGTAAAGTAATTACAGATAAGAGATGCCGATGATGTTAACATCTTTGCTAAGAATCTGCCACAATAGTGGCACTATTAGGAACAACATAAGCAGCACAGCACAGCAAAAACTTCATGGGAACAAGGACAAGGCTGCTTGATTACTAAAACACGTATGGATACTATTTTTTTTTTGAAACCAAGAAGTTCTGCATTCACGATAGGTCCAGTAGTTTTTTCAGTATTTCCCACTAACAAGCAAAGATCTCTTCATTTACCCTAATCCTCAATTTGCAGAGAGTTTCAAGCTGAGAAAGACAGAATATGCTGGAGAATAGCTTCAGAACTCACTTTACAGTGAATGGAAAAATGGACTGAAAAGTAAAAAGAAGGACAGGGATAAAGGCCCATAGCATGCCTAGACAGGAACATAAAAGAAAAGGAAATAATGGGCCTTAGGAAGGAATCTCTTGGTCACAGAGGATCAGAAGTTGAACATAAGTCAATAGCATGCTGTTGCAAAAAAGGCCGCCACCGCACTAAGCCGTATACTAAGTAAACCTTCTGTGCTACTCAGCACGGCATTTCCTCTCCTAGAGTATTGCACTGTACTTCAGTGGGCAATGCCATTCAGAGAATGGAACACTCAGCTTTAGAGGTACACAGCATGGCTATGGAAGGCAGGGGAATGATTTGCTCTCCTTATTCAGGGTGAAGAAAATGCATAGTAAAGAGCTGAAGCTGCAATAGAAAGGACTGAAACTGTAACTGAAGAAGCACTTGAACAGCAAGGACATAAAAGCAACCTGCTACCTGAAGAGCTTGAAGGTTGCCACTAATGTTGAAGTCTTTGCTAACAGAGAGAACAAGTACCCTAACAGCAATGACACCGGTACAACTGACCCTGCTAGGAGGACACAGGGGGAACTACATGCCTGCTAGTTATGTGATTCTACAGTTCATATTTCCGTTTAAAGAAACAGCCTAAAAGGTTTCCATAGGTCTTGTTGCAGATTTTGCATTTGTTTAACTGACAATTTGTATTCACCATTTGAGGCCACAGACAGCTAATCTAGTGTACTGTCTGAAAAGTAATTGCTGGAAATCTTATAACCAGTTACACCAACAGAAGTTCAGAATGACCTTATGCCCTTACACCTTGAAGAGTGTCAGTGTTTTACCTTTTTAATAAACAAAAAAACTCAAAACCTTCCTTGGAAATAGAAACTGTTGGGGCAAAAGTACAAAAGAAGGATCTTTCTGTAAGTCATTCTTCCCAAGAAAGTGTAGGATTTCCACTCCTTTCCCCCAGCAACTTAATTCAAACTTCTATACAAGTTGAGATCACCATGTCTTGAAGCAGAAAGCACAGCATTTCAAGGGGTTTAGAACACTAAAAATCAAATTCATAAATAGGCATATTTTCACATATCATAAAACCCACCCTCTTTCAGATGTCCTTTCTTTTTCTTGAGCTAACAAAAGCAGGTTCTCATAGCCTTAATACCTAATCAAGATGCAGCTGAACAAGCATACCCATTCTTGCTCCCCTTCTCCGAAACTGAAAGCTATCTTTTGTTTTTGCTTGCTAATCCATAGAAGCCTTTAAAATGGCACAAATAGAGATGGCAGCATTGTGTTCTCTAAATCAATTTTATCCTCAGCCATCAACTAGATGTTCCAGCACACGGAAAGATCAGTCCTTCCCTTCTAATTCAAAAATCCATACTACCATTGCCCTTGCAAACTGCTAAACAAGCAGTATCGGCAATGCACTTGTGTTCTGTAATATATTTACTGCAAATCCCAACGGCTTGCCTCCTAATGCAGTTTTCTATTGTGTCTTTTCTTGTCAATACACTGACTGGTCACCTTACAAGTAAGTTGCTTTGACCAACTGTTTACACAAACATCAAAAAGCTTCAAGAGGAAGAAACAAAGACTAAACAGAAAAAAAGAATATCCATGTTGCTGTGGGAGGGGAACAAAAGAAAAATAAAAATCAAAAAACCCAAACCAACTAAGAAGTCTTACACCAAAACATAAATTAACCTAATTTTCTGTTTTATCACATAGCCAAAAAGCCTAGTTAGCTCTTCAGATCATGTAAGAAGTACAAAATACTTTCAGATAGGCAGCCCTGACACAAAGCTTACCTAACACCCCTCAAACAACTTTAATCTGTCATTTCATCATCAGTGCTAGTTTGTTCACAAAGAACAAAAGTTCTGTAGAATGTAAAGAAAAGGTGGGAGTAATTCAGCCAATCCCCAGTTAGTACTAGACTCTCTTAAATATTCTGCAATTCCTCATTAGTCACAGAGTATTATCACTATAAAAAAGTTCAGAGACACTCACTAAACACATTAATTTCCTGAACTGATTTCTCCATACTAGAAAGTGTATTTTATAAATAGGTTGCTAACAACAAAAATAATACTCAACACTTAAACATAAAAAAACCCAAACAGTCCACCCTGATGCTGTCAAGATTCATATAAACCTACGGAAACAATATTGAAATCTCTAACTTGGAAAGATAATCACAATACTTTCAAGTGAAATTGGAATGGAAAAAGGCTTCTAGCATTATTTCACAGGGCCATAGTATTTTAAGTTTTTGTTTTGTTGGGGGTTTTTGTTTGTGTAGCACTAGGGCTTCTTTTTTAAAAGAGACAACCTTAGGAAACAACTGATTTTTAAGTCTAACCTGATTTAATTAGAGTTCGGTTAAGATTAAACTCAATTTCAGCAAGCTCTAATCTACTTTTCAATCACCTCCAGCTCTATGCCAGAAACAGTTCACTGGTGGAGTTTCACAGGGGCTTTTGCTGCAATCTGTTTTACTAATATCATCAGCAGCCCAGTCTGGAAAAGACAGCAAGCAGTGAGTAAGAAAACTTGCTCCTTAAAAGAATTAGAGAGAAAGTAAATATAAAGGCTGTAAGGAAATAAGAAATACATTATTTTATTCCATAAGAAAGTAAAAGCAATGGCTAAAGAATTGCAAAGATACCTTACAAGAGTAAGTGGGCAATGAAAACAATTGTATATGAATGAAATTTACACACAGTGGGAGTAGACATGCCTAGCCATGTAAAATGATGGCTCCTGATCTTACAGTTATCATTCATGAGCAAGGACTCAAATGTGAAAGTAGTCTCCAGCAGTTCAGCATTTTATGGCAGTCAAAAGCAAAAACTTGGAAACTTAACTGGGAAGAAGAAATAAAAATTAAGAAAACAAACAAAAAGCATCCAGTAAACAGAAGGTGGCAATACAAATCTCTGGTTCACATCCATCCTGAGAACGGCATATAGTTCTAGTTTCCTTATTTCAAAAGGCTAAGTTAAAAATTAAAAAGGTTGAATGAAAAGCAAGGAAAATGATCAAAGAAAGCTATACAACTGTTTAAGCTGGGACTGCCCAACCTGAAAACAAGTCAACACAGATGGGCTGCAAGAGATATGGCATTTTGACTCCATTGAAAATGCAGCTAGGCAGCAACAGCTTCTGTCTTGAGAAGCAGGAACCTTCAAATAAAGACAGCAGACACCAAAGTAAACAAAGGTTGGGGTTTGTCCTACATTAGGGACAGCCTTCTCCCCATAACAGCACAGCAGCAGTGGAAAGACACTAGAAAGCAGTTTTGCAGAGGAGAGCTCTGGAGAACAAGTTAAATATGCATCGGCCCCATGCTCATGTGCTGATGAAGGCTATACCTCATATGAGGCCACAGCGGAATGACTGTAACCAACTGCCAATTGAAATAATTCCCCTTCCTATTCCCCTTGTTTGGCAAGAAGGAAGATGTTGCTAAACTGGAGCAAGTCACTAAGTGTCATCAGATAGGTGATCAGGCAATCAGAACACACACCATACCAGACAGAAAATAGTTTTGACTAACTTCAAGAAAAAGGGTATTAATGGGAGACGAGACCTCATTGCTGACAAAGAAATTATTATGGAGAGGACTATGTCAGCTCCTTCTTAGAGGCGTACAATAGAAGAACAAAAGGCACGCAATGGTTACCAGTGCGGAAAGGTAAACTCCCAGTTGGTGAAGGATAAAATTCTTCACAATAAGGGCAGGTCAAACACTAGAAAGTGTTGCCCTGACATGTCATGCAGTATTACCTCCAGAAGACTATTTTAAGTAGAAATTTGATACTTACAAGAACACAGGTTGCAAATTCAGCGTTGCCATGGGATCAACTTGCAAGAACTTTAAAAGCCATAGCCTACAAGTAACCATAAGGACTAATCCATTAAACTAGCTGTTTTGACATATAACTGCTGACAAAATCATGAATTCTCCCTGCCTTTGTTTTTCCTCTTTCTGAAAGGAATTACTTGAGCAACTATTGTTCAAATACTTACACTCAAAAATCTAACTAAGAAGTGCGATGCAGAAGGTGAAAATAGTAGTATTTGGCATAATTGCCATTAGATACTCCTAAATCTTACCTCAAGAGGAAAAGTAATTTCGTTACTTCTATTCACAGCTGTTATCATTTTTAAAGTAGGTACGGTGCAGTCTTCTGATAAGTGCCAGTTGACCCAAAACTGGTATTAAAGGCTTTTACTTTATGGCAATGGTGATCTATCAAATCTAAAGGATCCTAATTTTCCATTTTGCACATGAGACACTGCAATTTTAGCACTTTGCTACAAACACTTAAGCAGGGAGAGAAGAAAGGCAATTCAAACGCTCAGCTTGATTTGGTGTAACAACCAGAAGGAGGAAAACCATTAAGCCTTCCCCACAGAATCTGTTGCAACAAAAGGATATTGCACATTTACAAAGCATCTTCACTCTCTTTCCCCTACCCCAAAAGGTACCAGGACTTTTTTTTCTTCCCTCCAACTGCACAGAGACAAAGGACATCAACAGATAAGTGGCAAGCTCCTGCAATGCAAGCTCCAGCAATGCAAGGAAAGTTTAACAATGTAGCTGGTAGAAATAGTATTCCTCTCTCTGCTCTGTGAGGAACCTGAAATCTGATAGACTAAGTCTAAAATGAGAGATGATCAGGCACTATTTAACATATGTACAGCGTATACACTGCGACACACTTTTGAATTAAGTTCTATACGGAGCTGACATAATAGATGGTATCTGACAACATGGTTATGTGAAAGCCACATGGAGATGTACTTCACAGCGCCCTGAATCTGTTAACTCCGTCACAATGCTGGCCTCGAGCTTGAAACATGTTTAAAAGTCGTGAAAGTTGAGGTCATTACTCTAGTCTTTTCATCCCTTTCAAACTGGCAGCTCTATTTGTGGTTGAAATGGCTAGACTGCTGACACAACTGTACTCATTCAGAAACCAAATATTTGTAGAATAAGTACAATTTTTTGAGTGAAAAATACTGTGTCACAATCAGTCCTACCACCTGTTCTTTTAAATAAAAACAGTTTCTGCATGTCTTTAGTGGCTGTGCCAACAGTAAAATGCTCTTGAAACACTCACTGCAGACCACCAAAACCTTAAGGAGTTTTTCATTCCCATAATTAAAATGTAGGAAAAAAAGAAAAAAATTAATTTATCTTTAAATCCCTTTCAACAGCACAGCCATCCTACTCAGGAACTGTAGAGAGCTAACTAAGCTCCTTAATTCCCTCCTCTTTAACCCACTCCTGAAGACTGATGTTCTAATGAGATATCATTAGAAGATTTTGTCCTTTGCTGTAAAGCATTAGAAATTATTCCACTATACATTCTAAGATAAAATGGACATGTAATTCTTGTACAACTGGTTAACACAACACAGCTTTGGAGTTTGTATACTTCTCTACAACAAGCAAGGTAGTGAATGACAGGTCTGCCTCCAGGCAGGTCACAGAGATCAAAAAAACCCACCCAAAGAGCAGGAAACCTTGCCATAACTTCTTGGATAGCAGAAACCCAGACACTGTAGTAGTTTATAAGTCCAGCACTGACAAATTTTTTACTTTGGCTGCTTGCCAATGAACAAAAGATAATCCTGCACCTAAACAACCTAGACATTAAATGTACAGGAAACCTTATCTTCTGACTTACGACAGAAGATGACAAGCAGAGCTGGCAAAAATAAAAATGCACTGCCCTAGGAGCCAAGGGCAGCAACTCTAAGTACAGCAGGATTTTTAACACCCAACCAACTCTTCATCTTGGCAATAGCAGTTGATTCATCTACTTTGCCAGCCACAGATGTCATACTAAGGAAAATCTCACTTGGACAGTATAACACAAAAAAGAAACTTAAGACCACACAATGTTCTTATTCGTTCTGTCTTGACACATAAGGAAACAACATCTAAATCAACCTGCATCTACCTACACAAATCCTCAGGTGGTTGTTTCTGTTTCAGGAATGCAAGTTTAAAAAAACTACACAGAAAAAGAAGGAAACAAACAAACAAACAAAACTAAATCTAAAGCAAACAAGCAAATGTGTCAAAAGGATTATTTCCTGACCACTGTTCAGCCAGCAGGTTGAAATGCAGCAGCACGTTGATTTAAGCACACACCACACAATTAAATACTGCAAAGTGCCAAAGCTAGATTTGTGAGGGAAGCCTTACCATGGCCATTTCTGGACTTCAATGCAATACACTCAATGGAAAGCTCTGCCAGTACAGATGTTTGTGTACGCAAAGATCAGCTCAGTTAAGTCCATTTATAACAACATTCAAGTCTTGACTAACTTTATTTTAGTTAAATTATAATAGATTACTAAATTAAATGAAGATAGAACTGCTGACACATATTTATCAGTACAAGAACTCAACCTCATTTACATGCAGGCTAACTGTAAGTATTCTGTTTTATCTAAGTGACTGTACCTTAACAGTGATGTACACACCACACTCCATAAATAAGCTCTGCTGCTGTGTAATTTTGTTTTTCAAACAGCAGCCCAAGAAGCCTGAAGAGTTTCACACAGACCAAGTACAGCATCAGAACAGGAGGAAGACCTAAAAAATGTTAAAGCATGTTCACTGGAAAGTTTCCCCATCACTGCGTTTTCCAGTAACAAAGATGTTGTCAAAAATGACAATTTTTCGTGTCCCCTGATGATGCCTTGCTAGCATTTGGTTATAAGCCATAAAGCAGGAATAATTTCAGCCTGTCAGGAGTCTAGCTAATGCCCAGTTTCCCCCTAGAGAGAATTCCTGTCAAACGTAATGAGAGCTCCAAAGGCCCTTTCTACAACATAATGAGCACTTAGGCCATGCTGGTGATCAGCCAGCAAAAAGCATCAATTTGAGCCTGGCTACACCCTTGGGGGTAGACATCACCAGTTAATAAGAATTATGATTACTATCCGTCAAAAGCCTCCTCAGAACTTATCGTTAGCAGTGGAAATTCAGAAGAATGTCATTGTTAGGCTTTTCTTTTTTGCTTCCTATAATCTAAGGCCACCTACATACTGAACTGCAACACCATTTGGCATACTCACTGCAGGCACCTAAATCAATAGTCCTTAAGCTGAAGGTGCTACTTTTACCAGAAATTAGAATTACTTAACATGTAAAAGCATAGTATCTGAGACTCGCATCCAGCGAAATGTATTTATGCCTTCACAAGCCTATTCTTTTCTTAACAGCACACACAGAGCAAGTGTGCACTACTCTCCCCAGCTACAACTAACACCGATATAATGCTCTGTCACAAATCTCAAAAGCTTCCCAAGTATCACTGCCTACTGGGTACATAATTCTAACTGCCATACATACAGAACATTAAACCTTTATACATATGTTAAGGTCAAAGTGGAAAGCTTACTTCTCACACACTTTAATCCTGTGGGTTTAATTGATTTTATCTAAAGTTAATTCCTAGTCCATTGACTGAAATGACACATTATCTTCAAAAAGCTCCTGAAAATAATATCCATTTTGCAGGAAATGAGCTTTCTATACAGATGCTGGCTTCCTCACAGGTCACAATATGTGCCAAGAAGTTGTTAAAGAGGAAAAATTCAAGAAAAAAAAAAAAATCTCAAAATCACAAAGCTAGGAAAAGTCACCTCACAGAAAAACTGACATTCTTCTAAAACACAAGCTGCAAGAAAAATTAGTTAAGCTACAGTACAGAACTAAGTCAAACACTAAGCTTGCTGTTCCATCTAGTTATTTGCTGCATTACTAAAAAAAAAAAAAAAAAAAAGTTTGTCATAATACTACTTCTTTTAATGGCATTTTGAATTGAAACAAGCATACCTCCAAAACACAAAAGAACATCTACCCAGATCTGCAGATAGAAAGCTATCATGGAATTACAATGCCACCTTACACAATATCATATTTTTAGGGGAAAACAAAACAAACAACAACAAGAAAAAAATAAATCAAAGAGTTCAGGGTTACAAAAGCAAAATTCAACTCCATAATTCACTTGCTTAATGAATGTCTTTGAATATATTGAAGATCTGAAGCCTGAACTAATCAATTTCTTCGCTGTGCCCTAGCCGGTCAGCCATGCTCTTTAATTTAATGAAACAAGAGTTTTAGATGAAATAGCACATACACATCAAGAAAGAATTGTATTGTTGCACTTTGAAACGTGTCCAACTGTGCAACTTCATCTAATGATAATTTTTTTAAGAGGCCATCGATTTCTGAAAGACTTATTGTACTAGCATCTTGATGAAAAAGTGAATGTCAGCATATCTACAGAATACTTACACACTGCCATTAATGCTTTATTTGGCAGACAATGACTACTCAATTGAGGGTCCTCTGGGCTGTGCAATCATTTAGCTTTTCTTCTCTTATGAGGTCCTTAGTGTCTTGTTCCAGTTCAATACTCTTTTTATTCACCATTATAGTGGCCATAAGTGTGAATTTTATGGGAACTTGCAAACTCATAGTCATAACTAGTGCTTTCCAAGTCACTAATCTCTTCATACCTTTGTAAGGCAAGGATTTGAGTAACTATGACTGCATATGCTACACAGACATAAGATCAGTTCTACGTGTCAGAGCCTCTACCAGTAACAAAACAAACAATCGAAAAGAAAACCAATCCAAAAACCCCCAAACTTGTAAAGTACCAAATTACATTTTTAAAACAACAGATACAAGACCTTTCCTATTTATGCCAACGTCTTTTCAGGACCAAAAAGGCCTTGCTGCTTAATCTAATCTACACCTCATTTGACAGGAGGTAGGCAAAGGTCTACTAATCAGGCTACAAATCAGGCTATTGATTCAGACACCGAACAGTCATCTGAGCATGAACAGCATAGCTACATTTAAATGCACCTGACGGACTGCAGATTTTGTGGCTTAGAAAACAAAATGTCTTACCTGTTTATGCATTTCAATGTTTAATCCATACGACATTTCATAGTACTGCAAATAAATGAGCATACATTATTTTCTTATGCTGACTTACATCGAGATACTTACTGAAATAAAGATAAAAACAAATACACTTACCATCACATAATGCCTCTGCATTTCCGTCTTTTCACTTGCCAGTTTCTCACATTCCAATTTAAGGCTACAAAATAGATCATGTAATTAGCATAACATCCTGCTTAAATGTAATGTCATTTTTTTTGACATCTACCCACTCTATTTATATTTTGACAGAAGCTGCTAATTAAAAATTCTCATAAACTAACTCATAACATAGAGAGAAAAACTTAATTCATACTTCAAATAAAAAGGCTGAAGAGGAAATTTAAAGAATATTTCATGGGTGCTGCATGAGGTCCAAACTGCCTCCAGACCCTAAATAAGTCCGTTTTTCATGCTTTGAAAAAGAGCTGCTATAAGTGCTACAACTTCAAAGTTAGAATACGATGTAAATTTGTCCAAAGTACTTCTTAGGAGTTAAATAGATAAGATAGAGGCATTTCTTTCTATACACCATTTAGTAAATTACTGCCAAGTAACATCATTCACATTACAATTACAACTGGACTATAATTCTTGCCTTAAATACACTCCAGCAAATGTTACTTTGCCCATTACTAGAAAACTGGTAACTCTATCATTTACTAGCAAGTTACTTTTCCATTTTTGTTTTCATAAACAAAAATAAGTTGCATTTGGCAGTTGCACATCTCAAACAGTGGTATAATTCTGACTGCTTTCAATGAGAGCCTCAGCATTCCCTTTGTTTTTTATCAAACTGATTATTTTTTAATGATGGTTGTGAGTACCCTATGGAACAGTTAGAGTGCAAGCAGCATTTTTCACTTACAACTATGATACCGAATGTTTAGAGTTTCCATTGTATTTCTTAAGCAATAAATGGCTTAAGCAGGTTAATGGTTTTTGATAAGACCACAGCAATAAGTAAGGGAAGAGGAAGCATAACAAAAACCAAGCAATTTCTAACTGGGAAACCTGTAAAGCTTTTACTTCTCTCCAAATATTCCAGGTACACATAAGTACAAAATTAAGGAAAATTAATGCTCCTTAACACCAGCTGCCTGGTAACAAAGAACCTGTACCCTAAATCACTGAAAGGACCTCAGAAGCAAGCGCACACCCGCAAAGAACTTCTGAAGGGCAACACAGTACGAGGAGCACATCCCACGGCTTCCATAGATCCTGGTAAACTCTGTATTACTACTCAAAATCCTTGTGTGCTTTAACCATCCTCCTTGGCTCTTAACCACAGGACGCTGGCGTTTTATTAATTTTTGCAGTAACACCACAAGCAAATGGGCAAAACATGAGAAGCAGCCTCTTAAACCCACTGTGCCACAGAATTTGTGCAGGTCTTCTCTCTCTATATACTGAAATGGTCCCTTCACATAAGGTCCCTAAAAAACACCGTATTTTTTCAAATGTACACAGGTGCCGAACACTCCAGCTTCGACACCGCCACCCTTCCGCAGCGGCCAGGGGAGCTCGGGCCCGGTGCGCCCCGTCCACCCGACACCCCCCGCCCCGCCGCAGACCAGGGCTGCCCGCGCTCCCCTCACCGGCCCGTCGGAGTCCCTCGACGGGGCTCTGACGCGACGCCGCACGCCACCGCCTGGACGCGCCCGTTCGGTGCAGCCCCCCGAGCCCGGCCGGGGGCTGGGCGGTAGCCCCTGATCCTGGGGCGGCCCACCGGCGCTCACCTGTGGTACTGCGCCTGGAGGAACTGGAACTCTTCCTTGATGCGGTCCAGCGACTCCGGGATGGTGAATTTGAAAGGCTGGCCCGCAGCCTGGTGCGGGGTCTGGCGCGGTGGCGGCACGGGAGAGAGATGCACGTTCAGACACGGCGCGGCCGCCCCGCGGGGAAGAGGAGGCGGCACTGCCCATCGCGGCTGGGCCGGAGGGATGGAGAGAGCGCACGGCCCGGTCCGCCCCCGCCCCGGGGCGCTGCGCACTTGTTACCCACCTTCCCGTCCCTCATCTGCGGTGGGGCCGACGTTAACCGCGCACCGGCTCCGACCCACCCGCTGCTGCCGCCGCCGTCTACACGAAAGCGGGGCGTGCCGGCTCCACCCCGCCGACCCCCGCCGCGGAGGCACAGCCAGCCCCATTCTGGGCGCTGTGTTCGGCGGATGCTGCCTGGCCCGCCAGTGACCTCCCGTCGTCATTCCGAAGGCAAGTAAGTTGTTCACGCAACAAAAAGTAGAGGGGGCCGGTCCGGCAGGCAGGATAAACCGCTCCACCCCGGAGGGAATGAACTTGTGAGGGCGCCTTCCTCTCCCTCCCCCCGCTCCAGCCGAGCACAGGATCTGCGGACCGCCCGGCCCTCACCCCGCGCCCCTCGCCCGCGGAGCGGCGGCCCAAGCCGTACTTACGGGGTGCCGGCTCTGGGGGAACATGGCTCCGGCCGCGGCGGGTCTCCCTCGCAGCGCGGTTGTCGCGGCGAGACTCCCCGCCCTACCCCGTCTTCACACCCTGTGTGCCAAGGGGACAGGAGCGGCGACACCCCCCGGCCGCCTTTTCTCCGCCGCCCCGGGCAGGAGCGGGACGAGGCGCTGCTCAGTGCCCCCGCCGCGGGAACATCCCCCAGTCGCGGCGTCCTTTGTTGCTGTCGTTCCGGGAAGGGATGAAGGTGGCCAGGAGAGGCGGACGGGCCGCGCTCGGGTCGGTCACCACCGCTCCGCGCTCCTCCGGCGGTGCTGCGACCGGCGGGCGGCGCCCGCAACGCCCGGGCGCGGCGGGACGGGACCCGACGGGGTGCAGGGGGGAGGCAACAGCCGCCCCTCAGCGGCAGTGAATAATCCCCTTCACGGACTCGCAAGTGGTCGATGCAATTGTAAGGCCGGAAACCCCGAGCGGAGGCGACTCCTCTCTCCACTTCTGCCCCTTGTCAGAAGGGTAAAATCCAGCCTGAGGAAGCAGGACACAAGTGTCAGCGGCGGGACCGTCGCAAGCCGAGGGGGCGAGAGAAAGTCTCCAGCGAGGAACGTGCTATTCCCTGGCGTCGGCGCAGGGGCCAAATCCCCAGCAAGACACAGAGCAATGAACAAGGGAGGAAGGCAGGAGGAGGACGAAGGAGGCGGGCGGGGACTCTCGCACAGCCGTCCCCGATCTGAGCAGCTCCAATAGCACATGCACGAAACGCTGGAGGGCAGAGGAAAGGGTACCACACACGCAGCACAGGCTCTTCCGTTAGTTGCAGAGAAGTCCCTAGGACAAAAGGAAAGCAAACCCCTCAAGATGCTCGCTGGCCTTAGCGTCCAAAAAACCAACCCCGTTGGGGAAGATTTAAAAAAAAAAAAAAAAATTAAAAAAAAAAAACAGGAAAAAGAAAAAAAAAAAAAAAGAAAAAGAAACGAAAGCGTCCGTATCGGCTTTAAATCAGATGGGAAGCTCCTTCGTGCAACGGCACCACTACAGCCTCCTCCAGGCGGGCGCGCATGTGGGAGCTGCGCGGCTCACTAGAGCCCCCCGAGCGCGATATATCGCGGCGACATCCGCCGCAGCATCATCCTCCTCCCC
>VZTX01026995.1:100003-114915 GCA_013400915.1 Pardalotus punctatus | reverse complement strand
GGCTCGCGCGGGGGCGGAGCTGGTGGAGCCTGCGCGCGGCGCCTGCGCGCGCCCGGCCTCTGCCGGTGCCGCGGGCGCGGAGCGGCCTCCGCCCTACGCGGTGTGTGCGGGGTGCGCCTCGGGACAGACAGACAGCATCCCCGGGACAGACAGACAGCATCCCCGGGACAGACAGCGCCCCAGGGAGAGCATCCCCGGGACAGCCTACACCGCGCTGCACCGCGCAGCCACCCGCGCTGCCACTGCGGCTCAGGCGCGCGGCCCCGCCTCGTTCGCCAAGCGACAGCGGCGGTGCCCTGGCACCTGCTGACAATGCGCCACGGAAAACGCCGAAAGGAAGGATAAACCCTCCCGCGTGCTTGCGGGGCTCAGGGCACGCCAACTGTTGTGTTGGTTGGAATGACCCTCTGATCAGGCGGAAGTTGTCCCTTGGGGAAAACCGGCTTCTTTTTAAGAGGGGCTTGATAGAGGAAAGCTGTCAAGAACTTTGGTTTACAGGCCCTCGTGAGATAGATGAGGTCAAACAAATTCCACAGACTGTGTGTGCTTGCTGAGGAGATGACAAATGGTGACATAGCTTGCGGTGGGAAGTAAACTTCAAAACATCCTCCATTAGCAAGCACCTTATTCATAGCAAGAATTCCACAATGAAGTGTGAAATACCGGTACCTTTGGACTTAAAACAGTGCCTTAAGACACACTTGTGCTGTCGGTATATACCTGTGTGCTACCTAAAAACAAGTCTTAGAATGTTGAATCACATTATTTAAACCCTGTAAAGGTGATGTTACAGCCTTCATTATCTTACAATTCCCCGCTAATGTTTGCTAGATACAGATTACTTCCTTAGAAGTGCATTGTGCTTCATACTGTACTGTAGAGAAAGAGCAGTCTTTGTTAAAATTTGATAGGAAATTTGATGTTTTGCAATATCAAGGTAAAGCTTTACTCATTCAGAGTGATAATTTCCCAGTATTATTTCCAGATTATTCCACATTCCCAGTCTTTAAAAAAAAAAAAATTTGCCTCATTCTTCTGCAGGGAAAAGTTTGGACTTCGTTCTAGGACTTCAGAGTTTTGTCAGTTAGCACTATGTCAGTCAGCTAGCATCCATGTCTCTGCACATATGTCTGTGTATGTATATATGTGTACATGTAAAGGTGTCTGTACCTATAAGTGTACATATGTGTGTATGTTTTCGTTTAAGCATATGACGCATATGTGCATACATCCTTGGGAACACATAAATAAATATGTGGGCTTTTACTGGTTTTTTTAGAGATGAGGCAAAATACCCTTACTAGTGTAGCTTTGATAGGTTGCGGTTCCCAGGACAGGAGTGTAAACTTGTCTGGTGTTTGGCCTGCATAAGCAAAGCTAAAAATCTTGCACTCTGTTCCCAGCTCTTCCCTTGTTGTCTTGGACAAACCAACTCACTGCTCTGTTCGTGTCAATGGAAAGCTTAATTACTTAATGCTTATTAAAGTACTTAGATCTTCAGATGAAAGGTGCCATAAAAATGCAAACTATGATTATATACTTTGTGTGTGTACCTAGTAGCTATGGAGTCTATAATAATGTAACACTTACCTAACTTTCATTGTACTTTGCTTAACCTGCTGGCACAAGTTGTTAATGAGATATTGACAGATATGACATTAAAACAACACTGTGTTTTGGAACATAAACAAAAGCGGTTTGGGGTTTTTTTAATTGCTCACCTACATGAAAGTTGAAATGTCTTGTTACCTGAATTTGTCAACATTAAAATGTCCAAGGCATGTTTTAACAGAAAGAGAAAAGCTCTGTTTTCCTGGTTTTTATTAGCAAGTGCGTTTAACCTACTTATATTCTGGAATCAGACACTTAAGGGCATTTTGAATCTTATCCATTATATTTGAGATAGAAGAGCTGTACAAGCAGGAGCAGAATCAAATGTGATGGTTCTTTTTCAAATGAAAGCCACTGACATTACATAGCAGGAATAATAACCAACATGATCTGATATTTTACTAATTTATAATGCATCATCATTGGCTCATTAGAGCATTAAAAAATTATTTTTATTGGATGGGTATAAACCTGGATTAATTCCAGGAAACTGAACTTTCTCATTCCATGGCAATATTCACTATTTACACCACAGAAAGGTAGCAAAATATGGCTAAGCATGTTGTCTTCAAGTAGGTAGCATTTTATACGAGATCGTTATGCCACAATGCTGTATATACTCTACACAATTCTCAAACTGGATTAAAAATAATTTGTTTTAAACCTCTCATATTTTAAAAATAAAACAAAAATATTTCCTTCAGTATTAACCCTCTCCAACTGCTCTGTCTAATCATCCATTTGACTCTGTTCTTTGAAATGAGTTGTTTTCTACTGTAAGAATTTTAGTGTAGTCTTCCTACCTCATACAGCAAGGGCCTAAATTGGCTGTGTATTGAAAGCTTACACTGGAATCAGCTGGAGTTTTGAGTGAAAAAAAAAGCACTTTTGGGTCAAAAATGTGGGTTAAGTATACTGAAAATGTTTCATATGTAGCATTCATTCTTTAGGGAAACAACATATTGCATGATGTTCTATCTAATGCACTGTTTATTATTTTTTCCTTCATTGTTCACAGTACCATTTACAATAAATATTTTTTAACTCTATGAAAAAAATAAAAAAACTGTCACATAAAACAAAAAGTTTGATGATGTTAATCACTAGGAGTTAGCTGCAGGTGGGCGGTAAACAATTTAACAAATGTGTGATTTGTCCCACTCTTCTCTCTCTATAGTGAGAGCAAGTCAATGGAGGAAGCAATTCTAGAATTCAATAGAGTTTATGCTTTCAGAGTTTTAGATAGAGAGATCATTGAATTTTCAACTGAAAGAGAAACATGCATGTGTGCTTGGGTGTGGGGGTTGTTCTGTTTGGTTTTGTTTGTTTTAGGGTTTCTTTGCTTTGGTTTTTTTTAAATGCCAGCATGGTGAAGGTGAAATAGAGAAAAAAAATAGTACCTGAATCATACAGTACCTGTGGTATAGTAGTGATTGTCTATAGAGTTGAAATAATAATAATTATTATAAGGGCATGCAAAACAGTATCACTTTTTAAATATTTATTTATTTATGAAGTGCAAATGATGTGAACAGGGTAAAGCAATTACATTTCCAATTATTTGCTGTCTTTTGGCTAATAGCCATTGCATACCCTCTTTGTAATTTGATTTCTTTTTAATTAGTAGCTTTCCTTGTAGGCAAGAATGTTCAAAAAGTTGCACTAGGTCATTTTACCATCATGACTGTATTCACTTCCCCCATTCCTTCACCCTTAAAAAATCCCTGAGCTGAATTAAAAAAAACCAAGTCAGTAGCAGATCGTGCAGCAGTAAAACCTCAAATAGAATCAGATCCAAAGAATCCCTTTAGGTTTCACACAATATGGTAAAATTAGAGATTGCAGGAAACCAAAAAAATCAAACTGGGAACATTTGAAAAGCAATGACCGGGCTTTATGAAAATGACACATTGACTGGCCAGTGTGTTTTTTTATCGACAATTTCTTTGTTGAGGCATAGATCAAAGAAACCTGCATATGTTTTCATTTTGTTCTAAGTCTAACCAGAAAATTGCATCCAGATGTTTAATAGGCATTCTGTTGGTTTTCTGCATTGATTAGATATGTTGGTACTGTTTGCTTACAAGTGTAGCCGGATCATTAGCTAATGCAAAGAAATGTTTGTAGCGAGTTGCTAATTAGGTCTTTTGGAAACTCTCCATACTAAGGAACAATTTGTACAGTGGCCAGAAAAACTTGCAGTACTTGAGAAGTCGCTTTCCCTTCTGTGTCTGGGAAAAAACAGTCAGTCGCTTTCCCTAATCTTCTTTTGCCTACAGGGATTGCAGCTTGATCCCAGTGGGTTGAAGTGCAAATAAATTAGGAAGAGACCACACACGCACACACGTGCACGCGCACACACACACACTCCCCACACACACTCCCCCCTCAGCCCCCAATCTGTTCCTTCAGTCAAAATTCAGTTGTACAATCTTACAAAAAGCTAGCCAAAATGGAGTGCTTAAAACTAAAATGTGTTAAATTCTCAACATTCATGTTATGAAATACACAGCATTTTTGAGCATACTTTAGAGACAGATGGGGAAGCCCTTTATGATAAATGAGTGTACTTGAATTCATTACTGTGGTACTTATAATTAGAGTAGCTCTTTCTCAACTTCACTACTTCTGCAGGGTACTTCAAGACAAAGCTTAGGGAAAGTGTATACATGGGTGACAGACGGTGAAAGAGGCACTGAAGAACTTTAATCATCTGTGTTTTGTTAAGTCCAAAAAGAGGTCAGATGTATTACCTGTTTACAATATTGACAGAGAAATTGTTGTAGACTTCTTGGCTCTGGCCTGATAACCTTCTAGGTGCAATGTCGCCTTTCAAAGGATGCTTGACAATGTCAATGACCTTTCTAATAAAGACCACTTGCCAGTGCATCATGCTTCAGCCTGTAGCAGGATGAGGCCTCCATTGCAGGAGGTGGCAGCCAAAGGAGAAATGTGTGTATATTTTGTGCAGTAAATGAGAGCACATGATCATACCAGCTCCCTGATCCTGTAATCAAACACATGACAAAGTTTTGCTCCTGGAGATAGTCCCTTTGAAGTCCATGACAATAGTTGCTTGAAAAAGGGTGTCTTTGTGTCAGACTTCACCAGATCAGGGCCCTACATACAGAATGGTAGTTTGTGTGTGACATACATATGCAAAACACATGTGTTTCTAGCAATGACACCATGCAACTGTAGAAGTTTTATCCCGCTTTTTGGGAGCTACCTAAAAGGGAAGATTGCCACAAAGGTACAGTTAATCACTGTACTTCAGTAGAGTAGTTGTGGTACACTATTTTTCCTTGTCTGGAAAAATACTAAAACTTTTCCATTCTATTTTGGTTCCATATGTATTGTCTTTTGACAAGATTTGTAGAATTGCTGTTTGCCCTAAGCTGTCAATAATATTGGAAAGAGTCTACAGATCACCAAAGATTCTTAGACTTAAAACCACAGGGGAAGTAACATTGAGGCAAATGGTCTTGTGGAAATGGTCTTGCTTTCAAAACATCTGTTGAAATGGCTGAAGGAAGTTTCATTGTACAAAGAAAGGCATTCTCTGAGAGAGGGAGGTGGCTCCAAGTGCACTGGCATTTCATGATTAGGAACAGCAACTTGCTGCTGCTAATGTACATGAAGCCCTATATCCTTTACCCTTGTATCTGTTCTCCATGTATGAAAGTAGCAGCCTTTAGGAATTGTTAAAATACAGATGTGATACAGAACTATTGTAGGTTGAACCATGGCACTCTCTCAGCCAATGGGAAGTAGATTCAATAGAAAGTTGGCTGGAGTTTGGCAGCTGTTTCTCTCTGTAATACTTTTACCTCAGTCCGTCAGAAGAGGTTCTTTCCTACGCTGAGGTTATAAACACCATATGAGCTGTTCTTATACCAACCTTCTACCACAGACCTCAAATCTCATCTGGTAGAGTCCAGTTGAGAGCAGATTATCCTGTTCTGCTGTCTCTTCGTAATGCGGGTGCTGTAATTTGCTGGTGTGCTACAGCTGCAGCATCTATGGGGATGCTCTTACAGCACAGGTGGCAAAAAGGCATTAAGTTGCCGACAGTGAGGGAAGCAAGACACACAAATCAATATAATTTATAAGCAAGCTTCATCCTTATTTGTGGAACTAAGTACTTATATACTATTACAGTTAATTATGCCTACTTGTCGTAACATCATTGGTTAACTATATAAAGTTACATCTATGTCTTTCCCACAGGTGGCTCTTGTTTTTCGGGGATTCTTCTCATTCCTTCAACTACAACTCCCTTCCTTGGTACTTTCCCAATCGCTCAAGGACAGCCTCAGCTATTCTTACTATCAGTACAACTTTGCAGTTCTCACGGCCTGCAATTCTCACAGCCTACAGGCCTTCTGCTCTAAACTTTACTTTGCTCACACAAGGCCTCTAATGTCCCATGGCCCCGATTCCCAAGCCATTCTGTAACATTAAGTCTGTTTCCAACTTTCCCCGTGCCCTAAAAGCTCTGGGCTTCCATATTATTGATTGAATGGAATTAATCAATATGTCTTTAGGGCCCAATGGGAAGTGGAGAAATTATGTGAAAGAAGTTGCTGGACAAGGATGGTGATGGGGAGGAGAACAGGGGAGAGGAATTGAACAGGGAGGGAACATTTCAGTACAAGTGTGATGCAATTCTTAGCAAATGTGGAAGTTTCCCTAGTAAAACACCATTGAACTTCAGGCAAGATTGTAAACAGTAACAGTTGTTCACAAAATTAAAAGAAAATAATGAATTATCTAAGTCATCCAGCACTGTCCACTTCTCTGTTTTTCTACTTACGCTGCCCTTCCACTACATTCAATGCAGATGTCTCAGTTTATACCCTGAAGTACTAACATGTAACAACTGTGATTATTAATAGAGTATATCCATTTTCCAAAATATGAAATAATAAATCCCAGCATTTGACATACACAGAGAATTGTCACTAATATTTATCATTTACTCAGTCCTCAAGTGAACTTCCACGTGAAGCATCCAATCAAAAAGGCATGTTGTTCATCTGTCCATCTGTTCTGATACACAGGTATGCTCATAATCAATGGCATCACCCCGTAGAAAACTGGTACAAAGGAAAGGAGAAATAGATCCATCCTGTTCAATTCAACTTATATATTACTGTTTCTAAAATACCAGTATACCTTCTATTGCAGAAAACCACATAATGATTACAAGACAGTAGAATAACCATGTTTAGTCCAAATATCTGAATATTTAGCAGTTAGAAAGCATGATGAAGAGTTAATAATAATACTGCTTGCTGAGGGGAGAGCAGCCAAAGTCACTGAAAGGATATCTTTTGTGAAAACAAGAAAGCTAATGAGTATAGTATAGCTGGGATGTTGAACATTGGTGTGGATGGGATGATGGGGGCAGAGAGGGATTCTGTTTTGTTGTTTTGGGTCTTTGTTGCTTATTTGGTATTGTTTGGTTGGGTTTGTTTGTGCCTTTTGCACAAGAATGATTTTCCATCTATCCACCTGAGCTCAAAAGCAATGAAAAGTATGCACATATCCATAATTTACCATTATAAATTCAATAGCTGATAGTAAGACATTTTCTACCCAGCCACTCATGTTTTCTGCTGTAGTTTTACTGTCTATTAATGTGCTTATGCATGCTCAGGTGCTCAGCTGTTAAAGTTAAGTAGCATCCATGCAGAAGAAAATCTCAATGCAACATGACCCTAGAGCATAACTCAAGAGGATGTCTCTGCCCTAAAACTGGCAGTAGATTGTACTTTGGGAACAGACTGGATCTCATAAGTGAAACCATTATATTTTAATTAATTTTGCAATAAAATAATTTGCGAATCTCAACCATATAAACTCTGAAAACCAGACAGTAAGCAGCACAGGGCGTACAGGAATACAGGTGCACATGTACCATTTAGCATTGTTATACATAGAAGTAAATGTTCTTGTATTGCCCCTATTTTGGTTTTGAATAAAGTGTTTAACTTAAATGAAAGGTTATGTCACTAGTCTTCTGAAGGTGGAACAATACAAGAGCATTTTTATCAATTCTTTCCACATCTGCAGGTGAAATGTCTCCTGTCCTGTATGTCCTCTCCTCTCCTCTCCTCTCCTCTCCTGTTCTCTCCTCNTCTCCTCTCCTCTCCTCTCCACTCCACTCCTCTCTTCATTTCACCTCATTTCTTTTCTTTCCCCTAAGATTTCTCTTTAGCTCAACAAAGCTGAGAAATATTTCTCTGGCAAAAAGAAGATGTGGGTAAACATTTAGGGATATTTTCTATATGCATTTTGCATGGCAAATTCTACAGTTTTGCAAATCAATTCAGAATATGGCATTTAATTTTCAAGAGAAATTTACTACCTGCAGTGGAGAGCAGTTACCTCAATGCAACTCCTCTAAAAGAGCAGAGGTATTTAATTCATTTAATTAACATGGTAAAGTTTGTCCATTTTGGCTTTATTTATATGATTTTATTAGAAGCTTGATTTTGCCTGTGTTTCTTATAAATTCTGATGTGTCTGAATATATATAGACACCTGAATGCCTATCTCAATTTTCTCTTTAAGTAAGTAGATATTTTTCTTTTGAAATCACACCTTGTTTGAATTAGAGGGTTGTACAATTTCTTTCCTTGAACTATCGATTCTACTGAGGGGAAAAAGAAAGCAAATAAATGTATGGAGGAAAAAAATCACAGGCAATTGTTGAACCTTAGGTCTGTCTTAGTCTGAGATACTATGGGAAGAGAAAAGTCTGTGTTCTAAAGGAGTTTTCTTTAAGTGGTTCACATAGGGCTCCTGCTGAACTGGTCAGATGGTACAGACAAGGTCCCACATGTTTTTAAAGAAGTTTTGAGTGCTGGTTATTTCTCTCTGAACTAGCCAGCCAAACCACAAGACAACTTCTGAATTCTCAGTTGAGCAAAACTCCCCACAAGCAAATTGCTCAACAAAGCCTGGCACATTTTGCCCCTGTGTTTAAGCACAATAGGAAAGAGAAGCATGTTTAACTCTATCCCAATTTACTTCTATCGCAAGCTGTTGGACACCTCACAGAAGGCCCTAGGAGTGTAACAGGTTGTCTATGGAGTATTGCACCAGGATGGTTGTCTTCTAAATGTTTCCCTTGAATGTGAGCTGCCAGCTGCCGCACAGCCATAAACATCATCTCCTTTTCTCTGCCTCACACTTTATCCTACCTTGTTTAATAGCATAAGTCAAGCAGATGTGTCCCTGTCCCCTGAGTCATAAAGCACGAGAGACTCTCCATGGATGAGGTACAGGGCTAACTGTAGGGTTCTATGCATTCAACAGGTCCCATTCACTTCAGATGAGGTAGGATTTGGTAGGATTCCTAGGTATCTGACATGTTTAGTAAAATATACTGAATGACCCAAGATATATTGAGAGTTTTCCGTTTTCTCAGAGAGAAGAGCAACAATCCAGAATCTCCTGTGTTAACCTAATTGTCAAGCACAGCTTTCTTCTCAGGAAACCTGGGCAGTTGTGGAAATATTGCTGGGTAGAATTTTACTGTAGGGCATATTTGTCCCCCTTTGTCCACTCTTTCTTATTTTAAGGTCTTCCATAATTTTGCTGCTCTGCATTAATATGTTCTTTTGCCTGTGAAGAACTTGTGGGACTTCTTTACTTATTTGCACAAAGAAGTGCTAGAATGTAGTTTATCTGGAATACAGTACTAAAAATATTTTATAAGCAGCTCTTGAGTGCAGAAAAAAAATTTTTCTCAAGGTATCCTTCTGTCAATTATTTTTGTTTGTTTTTTCATTTGTTTTGGTTTCTCATTTAGTTGTTTGAATTTTTTATTCCACAGTTTTTAACTTCTAATGGGAAAGTAGCAGATCTTTAAAAACAGAAATCTTCAAATCAATCACCTTATTGAATTGATAGTGCCCTGAACTTCGTCATATCATTGCAAGACATCTACAGTAAATCCCCAGTAAAAAAGAAGAAAACATTTATTGGCATAATAAGTATTTGAAAAGCATGAGACAGTGGAAAATAGAGTTTAGTTTAAGTGCTGCTTTAGATATTTGCTTTGTTGTATTATTATTTCTCTTTCATTGGAATCGTTTGGGAAACCATTACATGATATCTTGGGCCTAGTTGGACGTTTTCTTAGTGAGTGGGAGATTATTACAGAAAACAGGGCACCTATCATCTGGCCCAAAACAGAAAGATTTTTCCTTTACAGGAGGCAGACTGTACTGCCTTAAGCCTCTGGCTGAACTCCATCTTCTATCTAGTATGTGACTATTAGTTGCCCACTAATGAATAATATATATCAATGTGTTACTTGAATGAAAAAGCGAATATTAATGCTTTCTCAAATCTTCTGGAAAAGTATATAAATATTCTATACATATGAAATAACAGTAAAATGTGCAGATGTTATTCTCAGCTTTCTCTTGTATCAACTGTGCAGAAAGGGAGACTCACAGGTATGTTTAGGGCACTAAGTGTGGTGTATACAAAATTATGGATAAGACACAAAATATTGTATGATACAGGGTATAATTTTGTTTCTCGATTGTTCTGAAAAAACAATTTGTTTTTGTTCAATAAATCAGAAAGCTGTTTATGCATATACATACATACATACATACATGTAATGACATCAATGTGTACATAGACTTGTGCGTATAAAATAGCATGAGGTAAGAATTGATCTGTTTAATTTTCAGGCAGGACATTCAGTGAACCTGAAGAGTTGGGAAGAGAACCTGATCCACAGGTGCTAAGCTTTAAGTTTATGCCACAATCCATTGAAGTCAACCCAAAGTAGCATCACTTTTTTTTTTTTCCTTTTCCCATTGAAAATGATTATTCAATGGTATTCAATTAATATGCAAATATTATAATATGGTCTGATTAAAAATGTCGCTTTTAAGAGCATCAGATGCCAGGGAATGCTGTTGTCTTCTACTTTCAGCATTTTAGATCTTCTGTTCCTCAATATAAATGGCAAACTGCAACAGGCACCTGAAAAATAATGTTAAAACACACTGAAAGTATTGGCATGACATTGATAAATGCAAACAGCCTGTCCAAAGGAATATAATCTTAATTTAGATCTTCTGTTGGCAAATGTGTATATCTGTGAAAACTGACATATTAATGTAGTTTCACCACAAAATAAATATATGGAGAATAATTTAAATTAATTTTTAATATCTGTTGATATCTTAAGAGAGAAAAAAAAACAAAACTCCTGAAGATAATTCTGTAATTAAGAGTCTGAAAGACCTCAGCTTTTTAATCATACGATAAAGAAAGTGCTGGAATGTTTTTCTTGCAATTTGAGTTCCTGGGAAAAAAGCAAAATGTATTTCTTCCTTTTATTAAAAATCAGATTTTATTAAGTGCAAGCAGTTGTAAAAGTGATATCAATAATATTATATAAATGATTCAGAGTTGTGCTTTAGACTTTTTTGTGAATTTTTTCCTTGCAAGTCACTCTGTCCATTTCTGGGATTCAGAAATTCAAGTGGGTTTTAACACCCATGTTTTTAAATATGAGACTCTGTTGTTCCACTTTTTCTCTTCCTCCATATAATCAAGTCTGCATGCTCACATGCAATCACACAAACAAATACATCACTAATCAGAAGATACTTCATGATTATGGAGATTCAAAGCCGCTGGGATTTGTGATCAATTCATGCAGAATAGAAGAAATTATAAAAATACTTTTGTTATTTTTGGTGAAAGGATTTTCTAGTTGATATTTATACTTTGTCCTTTAGCTTATCAGATGAGAGGTTGACATGATGTTTTACATTTAAAGATAGGAAGCAAAGAAGCTGTGAATTTATCTTAATCCTTGGGTCTGGTTAAAGGAGAGCATGAGAATAGATGTACCTTTTGTCTATGTACAAAAGATAAGTGAGACCATGTCGATGTCTTATATGGGATTCACACTGGGTCTGGTCATCAGCAGCACAGCTGTACTCAGTACCAGACTGAGATTTTTGCACAGTGATGAACGACATGTCAGAGCTCATAGAGGATGGTGATATGTCTGTATTTTTTCTTTTAATTTAAAACTCTCCAATACTGTTTTTAGAATCCATTATATTCTATTCCGCACATCATTCTCTCTTTTTGCATTTGCATTACCCCTGCTGCCTACTTACTGATGAGAGGGGAAAAGATGTGTCTTTCAAGGCTGCAGAAAACCATGGCAGGTCATACTCAGAAGTTACATCTTCCTCTTCAGCTGCTGTACTATGAAATGAAAGAGTCAGTGGTTCACTGGGGGAATCCAGAAACTTCTGCTGTCATGTAGTCCTCAGGTTTTATGAAAAAGCACTGGAGCCAATCAATTCATGTATTTCTACACCACTTCTTATGTATAGTGGTGTTGGTTTGGTCCCACAAAATAATCAGTGATTGGTTTTTTGTTTTTGGTTTTTTTTTTAACATACCAAGTAACACCCTCAGGTTTCAGGGTAAAAACAGCCACAAATGTGAAGTCTTCTTTCATCCAGTCTTGTAATTCCAGATTGGAAAAAAAGTTTGGCTTGATGTCTATCCCATTAATTTTAAAGGGAATTCAGAATGTTTCTGTGAAGCAAATAATTAATTAATCAAATAACTTTTTTCATTATATTAAATATATTCTAATTCAAAAGTTTGTTTTAGTCAGTCTGGATCAAAGTGTCTGTTGTTGTGTTACCACTTGAAACTAATATTTTACATAAATCTCCTGAACATTCTTGTGTCAGAGGTATTTTAAGAAAAAGCATCTAATCAAGTGGAGTTATTTCTTTGTTGCAAGTAGGTTTGGCCCAGCTATTTCTCTGCTATTTGTAAAGCCAACCTTTAATGCATGGTATCTGAAGGGGGCTTCCATCACCAAGGGGTGAGAGGTTTCCATCACCAAGGATAGGGCTGGTTATGTGTCTAGTGATTATTTCCAGTTCAGTAAGAACTTAAAGATCCAGCTGGAGATCCCTGCTAAAAGACCTCTCCTTTTAGTTCTAAAGGAAGACTGTAGTTTGTAAATTAAGTATCAGGGTTCCATAGGTGTTGAAAGTTATTAAAGGGAAGCAGTCACAATAACAAGGTTGGGGTTTATTCCTATTAATGTTTCTTTTTCCCCAAAAAGAAACCTCATAGAATTTAGATTTAGGGCTGTATCTCTTTCAACTAGAATACAATAAGAATGTTGGCTAAAAAACCCTGAGTACTTTTAAGGAATTTTTTTAATAACTGCTTTGGAGTATGTTGCAAAGTGTGTATGTTTTAAATTCAATTATCTGATTTTTGTGAGATCTTTGTAGGAACATATTTATATTTTAATTTCCTGTCATCAAAGACGTGCTTTTAAGGGGCAGAAACACAATAGGGGGCCGAGGTGTCTTTTAAGGGGTTCTCCACAAATCCTATTTAAGATTCTGCTTCAAAATATAAGGGTCTATGCTCGTATCAGTTGTGGAAAAGATTTAAGAAGGAATTGGAAACATGCCAAAATACAGTAAAGAGTCACAAACCTGCTTTGCAATTAGTGGCCACAGCTAGATCCCTTCCAGTGTCCATGCTATCTCATTTAGAGCTTGTTATCAACCATGTGCTGGGTATTTTAGTGGAAACTGGTCCTTGATGCACTTCTGCAATAAAAAAATCTGTGATTGCTTGTAGTTTTGCAGTATGCTGATGTCCCTTTTGGAGTAAGGGTGAAGCAGTTCAACCCATTGCAATGGGGAACTTGCTGTAATAACAACAAAACAACCTTGAAGAACTGAAAAAATATGATTGGGTGCTAATGGTATATCAAAATAATTTTCAAAGAGCACTCTCAGACAGCCACTGGAAAAAAACAACTGTCAAAACATTGAATTTTTCATTTAGTTGAATTTTTCATTTGGCATTTATAACTGCTGATATACAGGAAGAGCAACCATACTTTATTGATTAATGCAAACTGCTAGAACAGCACCAGCACAACTGGATAATGTGCCAACAGGAGAGAGGACCAACAGCAGCCATTGGGAACACTGTCTTACCTCTCCACAAAATATAGGGATAGCCAATAGGCACAAAATCAAGAGGAGAAACTTGCTTTGTCACAAGAGGGGGGTGTCAACATCCCTCTTAAAGGATCCCTGCCAGTGGTTCCATTCTCCTTGTGTCAAGGGGGGTGCAATTATCAGATACTTTCACCTGGTAACTGCATAACAGTGCTTTTGACATGGAACAGTTCCATGCAGGTTCCTCTGTACTGTCCCAATTCCATTTACTTCATGAAAAATTTTGGGTGTGTAGTCAGATGTAAACACAAAGATACATTTTGTTTATTTGTTTTTGTCAAATATTAAAATTTTAGCCAGAAAATCATGACAGAAAAGAGGTGCGACAGAAGAGGTGCGACTGAAAAAAAAAATAGTAAGAGGCATTTGGTATAGCCAGAGATTTAGCAACTAAGCCAATATGAGAAGAAAGAACTCCAAGCAACATGGATCACAGCTTTGTGCTCTTAAACATCTAGATCTAACAGAGCTGCAGTAACTCCAAAGGGAAGGAACCACATCTGCAGACAGATTTCATTCTAGCCACCACATGCTACATGGATAATGTGTGGTTGTAAGCCATGTCTTCTTTCTGGTGGAGTTTCTCCTAATCTTTAGCCAAAAACAACTTCAAAACAATCTATTGCTGGAAGTCATAGCAGTTTGGGGAATATAAGCAGACGTTTCTATACAGAGCGCATGGTTTGGTTTATGTATACTGAAAAGCTCTGTTTTATTTACCCTTAAGTGGTAAAAACTATGGAAAGTACTAAAAAATCAATCAATCTACATTTAAAATCAAATATGTGTTGAGCTTTCTCATAAGCAAGTCACAGGCATTTCTACATGTTTATATGTGTGTTTGAAATAATAAAGCTCATTTAATGTGATTCTCTTTATGCTGAGTACAGGTACTACATTATTTACAAAAGTAACTTCTGGAGTTTTCTTTTTGTGTAGTATCTGTTTTATAAATCTTGACTCAGGTTTCTCAGACCTCTGATATATCTTAGTGAGAATTAATAAGCCTTTCTTAAATAAGAACATAACACAGTGGCTGCAAGTTGCTGTTATGTGGTAAAAGTCAGACTCAATTATCTTTCACTTTTACAATACTCTGTCTACCAAGATACTCCTTTGAACCTCTACCAGGTGTCCTTCTTCATTTAGATTCTAACATCTGAAAGGCAGTGTACTGAGGAAAAGCAAAGGCCTAGTGCATCCCTAAGAAAGTCTGACTGTTTCTAGTGGGCAATC
>VZTX01026995.1:0-99958 GCA_013400915.1 Pardalotus punctatus | reverse complement strand
CCGTCAATCACATATGACATTTCGTTAGAACTGAGACTTTTTATGGTAGTCTTGACTGGAATTAGATTATACAACAACAAATGGTCACAGCTTTCAGTGTTCAACAATCTTGACTGTACTTCCTGATGTATTATTGCTGCTACCTTAAATTTATGTCCTTGCCTTGCAAAAACCAACTATTACCACTCTCTTTATTAAAAATAAGTGGGAAAAAACCTACAAACAAACAAACAAAAAAAGGAAAAACACAACCCCCCAAACAAAACCCCAAACAACCAACCAACTAATCAAAAAAGCAAACAGAAAACCCAGCAAAAACCAACACGATGTCTTGTTAAAGAACTGCAAGTGCATCCCAATTGATGAGACATTGAAGTTCTGCGTCTTGTGAAGTCATTGCTTATGTATAACATGTTCCCACTATACCTACGAGCAGATATGCACATAATGAAGTTAAAAGCACTAACAATTAAAAAAATACTTTAAAAACTATATCTCTTCCTAAAGGAAATTTTTTTTTTATTTAAATGGTATGGTAAACTTTTCAGAAATTTTTGCATTCCCTTGAGTTATCTGCTGGTCATTGCATGTGAGCACCATTGATGCATATCATTATGAAGAAATACCCAGGAATTACATAGTAGTACAGAAAAGCTGCAATTTCTTCTATGTAGTACCTCAAGAAAGGCATTAACTGTTGAAAAATCTACAGCATTTCAAGGGCTAAGTCTTCTGGAAACAAATATTTTGATTGGAAACATAGGTTACTTCTATATCTTCCATATTTTCTTGAAGGACTTTTTGCCATTGTTCAGGGTTTCCAGTTGAAAAGATCCACTTGCTTTAAACTTGAAAATATAGGTCTATTATTATTATTATTAATAATAATAATAATAATAATAGTAATAATAATATAGGAAGGAAGCATTAAAAAGCAACAAAAGAGTAAAGTAAGGTATTTCTGAGAGAGAAGACCGTGTTTCTTTTGTAGCATGCTTTATTCCTGCCCATTAAATGAGGGAAAGGCTGTGGATGTAGTCTACTTGGACTTCAGTAAAACCTTTAATTCTGTGTCCCCCAGTATTCTCCCGGGGAACAGGCAGCCCATGTCTTGGATGAGTGCACTCTTTCCTGGATAAAAACTGACTGGGTGGCTGGGCCCAGAGTGCTGGTGAATGGAGTTACATCAGCTGTCAGCTGGTCACTACTGGGGCCCCCAGGGCTCAGTGTTGAAGCCGGTTCTGTTTAATAACTTTATTGATGACCTGAACAAGGGCATCAAGGGTACCCTCAGTCCATTTGCAGATGGCAACAAATGGGAATTTCAAAGCATTGGCTGTCAAGAAAGAGGGCTATGGGAAATAAAAAGCATTCCTTAAATCTGTAGAGAGCTGGTGGCTAAATGGGCACATGTCTGCAGGACTGGCCTGTTAGATGGAAACACCCTCTGAAGGACACTTAGAAGGGTTTGTGCACACAGGGCAGGCAAGTCCCAAAGACAGACTGTGTAGGCAGGCCCCAAAAAGTAGAAATACAACAGGAAAATTTCAGGTCTATCATCAAAATAAAAAGTAATTGATAAGTTTCTCATAGTACTAGGGGATATTTAGGAGCAGTATATACTCAGGCACATGGCTGGCAGAAAAACAGCCTTGGTTTCTTGTGGTAGATCTGTAGGATTGGTACTACTGACCAAGGTGATGAAGTGGCCTCTCATTCAGTCTGCAGATGACACCAAATCAGATGGGAGTATTGATCTGCTGGAGGAAGGAAGGCTTTAGAGGACAGAATGGATCTGTGGGCAGAGGCCAATGATATGATGTACCTAGATTGCATCTGACATAGTGTGGCCATCAGGACTAGGGAAGGGTGCATCCCCCTGCACTCTGCACTGGTGAGGCTGCACCTCACCTTGAATCCTGCACTCAGTTCTGGGCCCCTCACAAGACGAAAGACATTGAGGAGCTGGAGCATGTCCAGAGAAAGGTAATGGAGCTGGTGAAAGATCTGGAGCACAAGTCTTATGACTATGCAAAATTGCTTATTTGGAGGTTTTATGCCTGAAATTTCTGGCCCAGACTGCTGGTTAGTGCAAGGAAATTAATTCTATCTCAATTAAAAGAGATATGTCCACAAGTAGGCAAGCAGGTAGGTGTTTGCTACTGCAAAACTGGAGCATGGATTCCATTCCTTTTTAACCAGTAGCTTGCATATAAGATTCTGTTTTATTATCTAGATTGTCAGCTTTTGTCCTTTATTTGTGGAACGTGCGATTTGATGTTTAAATAGACTATTTTCTTTCAGATTTTCAGATGGTGATAACTGGGGTATAATTTATCTTATTAATCCTTTCAGGTTGCCTTGTTTACATGACTAATGTTCCTGCATCATGCATGTCTGATGCCAACCCATGGCTCTGTTGTCTCTTTTTCTTCTCAACTAAGCTTAAAATCAACAAAGAGATTTTCTATCTTTTCAATCTTGCATTTCGCCTTACATGCCATTCAACTTTTAGAGGGTTTGTGAAACTCCTTTGGAAACAAAGTAGTAGTTCATGTTTACCACTGAGAGAAACAATTACCTGTCTCTCATTTCCAGTAATCCACTTCTATGAGTAAACACTGTTTCAAAAACCCTGCCTTCGTACAAAAAGAATTAACTTCTTTGCTGCTCAAAGCTTTTTATTAGTAATAATATCTCTCTGTTTATATTTGTTGTAAGATTCATCCCAGAGGGGGAGGAAAGGGGAGAGGAAGGCAAGAGAGGGGAGGGCTGGAGGAGGGAATAAGAAATGTGAACAAATGGTAGGGGAATATGGCAGAAAGAGACTGCCTGGATCACTGCTTAAATTTGTGCCACACAGTAAAAAAAACCTGACATGAATAATAGGATTAAATTGTCTGTCTTGAGAATTCTGTATTTAATAGTTAAACTGCCCACGTGCATCTTTCAGTTCTGAGTATCACTTTTACAGCATGTGGCTTCATTATGTTTAATTACAGTATAGTTTTGATTGATCCTTAAAATTCAATTTACTCAAAAAAAAAAAAAAAGGAAGTCTTTGAGTCTGGAAAGTCTGTAAGACCATTAAATTTATTATAAAAAGTTAATAAATAAAAGGTTCCTTATTAACCCTATATTTACCCTAGATACTTTTCCTGGTCATATTTTTTAAAATACTTTTCTTCTAAATATTGCAACTAAATATTGGATTCTGTTTGGAAAGAATTACTAAAGCATCTTGATTGCCTATTTCAATTGCATGGAACCCATTTTTCATGGGTTTGAGGTTTCCTGTATTAATTTATACTTTCATATTTTAATTCATGAAGTTGAAAATGTTGCAGGCATTGCAATAGTCCTCACTATTGGCTTCTCTTGTTGTCTTCTAAAATTAGAAATTGTTTAATGGTGTAAAAATAATACATTCTTACATGGATGACTGTCATTTTATGCTGCAAAATCTATGCTCATATGATTGTGCCTCTATGTGTCTTTCACAGAAAATCATTAATGGTCTCCTTTTTGTACTGAACTGAGGTGAGGCTTGGGATACCTTTGTAATAAACACAACACCATTAAGAAAAATCAAGACTCTTCCTGCCTCAGAGACTCATAATCCAGAATTAGACTTTACATTCATCCCCTTGGAAGATGTTTCCTCTTCTAAGAAAAGTTAAAAAAATCTGATCAGTGTGAAAGATGCAATGTAGGAAAAGGGAAAGGTTGTCTTGCCTTAAGCATGTTTCCATGAACTGCACAAACCAAATGCATGCCAAAATTCTGTATCCTGCTGTCATGGACAATTCAGCAATGCCCCTAATGAAGAAATGCTGGGTAAGCTCTTTACTTGAATTGAAAACACAGTTGACATACAGATCAACTATTATTATGAAATCTAGTGGTAAAACATGAAGTGTGAAGTCATAATGTAATTAGGAGGTTATCTCTAATAGACCTTATGGAGGAGTGCAATTATTTTTAAATGGGAAAGGAGTAAGAGAGGAGAAGAAATTCTGAATTATTGTTGTGTCTATTCTGACTTTGCCTTTTGTTGATCTTACATTAGTTGGTCAGCTACTGCATGGAGACTAAAGCTCTGCCTATCTCAAGGTCACTTTTTTAGCACCAGCTTTTACTGCAGCAGATGCTATGTTGGATCTTAAAGGCCTATAAAGTCAAACATCTGATGAATATCTGAAGAGTATAATAAATTACTCTTTCTCTAATTGCCTTTTGTCTGCACATGTATGTTTTTGCATTGTTTGGCCTATGAAGTCTAGTTTAAGAATGTTAAGGAGATTTTTCTCTTGTGTAGTTTTGGTTTGTCTCAGTGCATAATAGGAAAGCAGTTCACTAATTTTCCTCCTGTTTAAACCAACTTTTGAAAGTGACTTTACGTTGGAGAAAATGTGAGGGTACTCTCATGGAAAACATAGAGAGCAAACTTCTTTGTTTCTTTTCCATAATAAACTCTCAGTCTGAGTAGTGTCATTGTAAGGGCATTCTGGCAATGAGCGGGAGACTGAACAGCATAATTTTAATTTCTGTTTGTATGTCAGCCTATCAGGGTCATGTCAGCAACAGTGCTTTTCTTACTGTATGACATGTTCAGAGGAGGAGTGGCAAGTGGGAATACTGCTCTGAATCAGAAAGCTGACACCTGGGAATGAATTTCTGGCAAATATTAGATATATTTATCATTTTCTGCATGCATGAAGACTTTTGAATAGAGGGACAAAACTTAAATGTCATTACACACACCCCTTCAATTTTGTCACCACCCACTTTCTTGTGAAAAAATGTCATAGATCCTCCTATGGAAAGTGACAACAATTAAAGTTACTTTTAAACACAGTAATGGTATTAGATATGAGACTAGAAGTCCATAGTTAAAATGCACTGTTTCTTTTCTGAGTAGAATACTGTTACACTGTACCAGGACTGCCAGATGGTTATTTTTCACCAGGACAAGGCTAATCATGGCTCTGTGCAATGTAGTGCTTGGTGCTAAGATGAAGGCCACAGTTACTGGGATTTTGAAGAATGTAGGAAGGAGGATGATTTAAAGGGCCTTCTGAGTTTAAAAATTGTTCTGATATTTTTCAATTACTCTTTCCACCATTTCAAGTGAAATTGAAGCCTTACTCATACTGCAGTCTGATCCCTTGTTGAATTGTGTAGGGATACAGCCAGGGCCTGAGCTGAGACCATGGTTCATGTGGGGATTTAGGACTTTTGGCAGCTATTGGGCTTAAGCGCTTGGTCAATATGCAGTTTTGTGTTATGCATTCAAGCTACTGGTACAACACAAGTGAAGAGTGAGGTCCATGGAGAGCCCTAGAGAGAAAACAGAGCTGCCTGATCCTGGATATAGGGAAATTTCAAGACAGTTGATGTCTTAATTTCTATCTCACTCCACTGCGTAGGTTTGGGATTGAGGGACTATATTTCTCACAAGGAGCACGTACACCCCCAGGTCAGGACTTCAGCCTTTTTCTTAGACAGCTGGGAAAAACAGAGTCTCTTAAGTGCATTGAAGGAATAGAGGGGAGAGAGAAAGAGTAGAATTTCATTCCCTGTTTTTCCAGCATATCACTGTTTCTGTTGAGCACCAGTTGCTGGAGTTTCAATTCTATTCCCATGTGAGGATACTCTATGTTTTCCTTCTTTGCTCCAGCATACCTAAAGGTCTGCGTGACAAAATGTTTACAGGTTATAGGGTAGGAAGAAACGCATTTTTTTCCTTGTCAATCATTAAGTTATGAGGCTTCACTGAGTGTGTACATTAAGCAATTATAAATAATTAAAACAGTCGTTGTACTCCAGGAGTAATGAGGGACACTGTCATGCTTGCAGTGAGAAGCTTGGCTAGGAGCTTCTTTACTGTTTTTGGACAAACAGAATTTCCAGTTTAATGTTGCTATAATGTTGCTTTCAAGTATAATTCTTACACATATTTCATTCTACCTTGCCATTCTTGGAGTGGTTTAAAAAAGATCCTAGCCTTTCAACCTCTGTAAGTATTTCTGCATCTTCTGATGAAATAGTATTTTATAACCACAGCAGCACTTCTCGGAAGACACATCTTACCCTTCCACAAATAAGAATATATTTTGTGAGTCTGTTCTTGTTCACACAGGGTCTGGCCAACAAATGAACTGTTGTATCAGAGATGGTGAGCTGTTCCTGTCTACCATATTAGTAGCAAACTTTCATTTTGAAAATATATTTTGTTATAAGCCTACTCATAAAACTTTGATGAGGAATCCTGTCTAATATCCACATTTTCTGGATAGAAACTGGTGCCTCAGATCTTCCAGGATTTCACTAACAATAACTGTGGGGACCAAATTACAAAGGTAATGACAGAAATACTTGCCTCCAAAACACATTGTTCAACTTTCTTAATGTGCTTTTTTATATTTTTCATGATTGTAGTATGAAACAAACAGTAGGTCTACTTGTTAAAACAAGGAAGTACATACTGAAATCAAATTAGGTGTGAGAGGTATAATATCATTGATTTCTATGGGGTTGTACTAGGACTGCATTTGCCCTGACTATGGAAACTTCATGTGCATCGTTAAGGCACTGAAGGAATGTGATAGGTTTAAATTAACTTTGTCCTACAAACTGCTTTTAAGTAATAACATTGCAATTAGTCAAAAATAGTTCCTCCTTTTTTCCTTTTGAAAGCATATTGCCAGCATTATAAATATTAACTTTGTAAGCTTTTACATACTCTAAGTATTTTGTAATATTTTCTTAGAACAAGAAACCGAAATGCCATCTGGTTTCACCAGTCTTGGCTAAATATCAATGATTTAGATGTTTTGTGGCATTTCATTATAAATTATATACTGATAAAATGCTTCCACAGAAGTAATCACGCAGGACTTCCAATCCCATGACTGTCTTTTTCCACACTTCAACTTTAAACTGGCTGTGTATTTGTCCCATTTCAACAGCCCTGAACCATGCAGTCCCTTAAAATTGATATATCTTATTTGTCTCTGTAATGGTTTAAGAATAGTATCCCCACTGAAATCATGCATTGCTTGATCTCTCTCCCCCTTTCCTTTTCCTCTTAGCCCTGTGGCATACTGAAGATGAGAACTGGAGACACAAAAGGTAAAGAGCGCAAGTTGAGATAAGACCAATTTACTGGAAACAGCAATGTGATAAGAAAGCTAGCAGTAACAACAACACAATCAATAATGAAGTCTACAGTATGCACAGAAAATTTGCATGTAATTGCTTGGAACCAGGGCCATCCCATTACTCCCTTTGCCATGCTTACTCAACCAGAGGGACCCTTCTCCCTGGAAGGGATTCGCTTTCCTGCACACCTGGCAATAACATGTGGTGGAATAGATATACTTCCTGGTCCCAGCTCCTCCAGGAAGAGACAAGTCATGAAAGCTGCCTGCCAACAAAAGGTCTATCATTCTTTATCTGAGTAGTGAGGAAGGGCATGATGTAGGGTCTCCTAAGTGCTACTAGAGATACCAATTCAGAATGAAAATTTGCTCCTGGAAATTTCCATTTATAAGGAAACCTCCTCAGAAGCCTGTAAATTCAGTTTGTATGCCGCTTTATGCCAAAGGGATGCCAGAACTGGTGTGGGTTTTTTTTCCATTGTTGGTTTGCAAGTACAGGCCTGAAAGCAAGAATTCAAAGGTGTAATAAAAGAAAAGATCTTTGTTTCCAGCAAAATTCAAGATAATTCCATGAAAGAATAAAGATTTTTATTCAGAGGCGGTTAAACTGCCAATGAGCTCCTAGCTAAAATCCAGACAGAAATACTGTCAGCATGGGCCTTGGATCAGAAGATTAACTTTAATGGCAAACTATTGTTCTGAATTTGTGCTCTTACTGGCCAATCCTATTAAAAAGTATTATATTACAAAGTCCATGTTTGCTTAGACCAGCATCTCTTAGTATGTGGGATTTGCCTACTTTTTTTTTTGTTAGATAATTTTTTGTGGTAAATCTGTTTAACTAGTGTTAGTATCCATGTTTGTACAGTGTCCATGAGTATACATTTCTAATTGTATCCTGCTCTACAAGTTACTTTAAGTTAAATTTTTGTGTCTTTTGAGATGGAGATCCTACTTCTTTGGTTATCACTGTAAAACCTAGGGCATACATAAATGTGTTAGGATACAAAGAAGGAATTTTTATAAGTTTTTAAAATTATATTATTTTAAAATAATACTATTATGCTTTCAGGTATCTCTGTTGTTTTACATGCAATTTTTTGCTTAAATCATGTAATATTATGACAGTTTCTTCCCCCTTCCCATCTCCTTAGGTCACAATATGCTGAAAGAAACAGTGAGTCCATTTTCAAAGGGATAAGAACTGTGCAGATATCTGAAAAACATTTTTAGTATTCCAAGTCTGAACTGAACAAGTTTTTTTAAATGCTTTGTTACAGTTTTTCTGACAATCATTCACCAAAATACCATATGTTGCCAATAAATAAGCCTTCACTAGATAGCCATTGACCCCTACAACAGACATAAGCATTTGTTAATTAAACCTAATTAAGCCAATAACATACATAGTAGAAACACATGCTGACTAATTTGCTAGCCAAAGTCGACTTGGGCAAGTCTTCAGCTTTTGGCAGATAGCGGACATCTGAAAGCCTTGTGCATTAAGGAGAAAAAAAGTCAGGCTATTTGGGAAGAATGATGTGAAAAAGGTTTGTGTACTCAGACACAGCTCTCATGTCTGTACAGATATAAGTCTAATTTTTTCTGTGGCCTGAGAGCCAGCAACAGGTCCAATTCAGAGAATTCAGTCTTAGAAAGCATCTCAGAGAAAAGAGAAATCACTTCTTCACAACTTTTTTGATGGCTACGGGGAAGAAACCCCAGTGGGTGGATGACCAGAAGTACTGTGCCATTGCAAACTCACAGATAATCATGTTGCAACTCCCAGTGAGATGTCAAAGGCTGATTCACTAAAACCCACCCACCAAATACTGTAACCCGTTCAGAGGATACAGAGAGTTTTTATAAAACCATATGTTCTTGGTTCACAGGTGTTTGTGTGATTTCAAGATTACTAGCACATCTCTTTAATTTTTTTTCATAATTACATTAATACTGTAGGATTTGTATCACCCTTCAATACATTAGCAGGCTAATTTGACATGAGAAACAGCAGGGGAACAATGCATAAAGCTATGTCACAGCTGTCATTTTGCTTTGGAGTTAACACACTCTTGACACAAATATGACTCCACTTTATACTTGTTTTAATTCCTCCGCCACCCCATTCACCATTTCAGCTCCCTGGTGAATGTCTTATTCACCCAGGTATTTCAGCTAGTACTTTTGCAGAAAGTCTGCCTGAGCTGTCATCTGGGGCCATCAGTGCAGAGAAGACCCCAGGTGACGCTGTGGGCAGTGGTGGAAAGGCTGTCTGAAGTGATAGAGCATATTTAGTGCTTAGAATGTTAGTGGCTTATTTTATTTATTGATAAATCTTCCTGATGGTTGCCATGAAGCAGTGTTTCTTCCTAAACAAACAGTATTCAAAAGAGTGCAGTGGACTGACGTTTTCATGAGGTTATGTTATTATTTTTAAATAATTTTTATTTTGACTTGCAAATTTACTGGTCCCATGACAAACCTGCTGCTTTTTAGAAGCTGTAAGCAGCAATATACCATGAGCAAGCTGAGGACATAAATTTTAATGCAAGAGATAGTCATGAAACAAAGACAGAATTAGGAACATTGACATGAAAAATATGACTCTGTTTTGCCACTACCCAACATTACAGTTTCTTATCCAGAGGTAAACTTTTATAATATAAATTAAGACTGAAGAAGATCAATGTGATTATGCATCTTCTGATACTATAGCTGCCTTAATCTTTCTGTGTGAATTCATTCACTTTTCCAACGTCTAGTACGTTTTAAGCCTAATTCAATAAAATGAAGCCTTTTTTTTTTAAATTCAAAACAAAATCTAGTTCAGATGTCCTATATACAGCCAAATATTTGTATGAAATATCCTGGGTTTATGAATATTATATTTGGAACATTTATTAGTTGGCAATTTCAATTAGCCTATATTTACATATGTAATATTAAGCTACAAAATTGCATAAGTTTCCAATTACTATAAAAGAACTAACATTATTTACAATGTTTGCAGGGAAGTTGTTGCATTGGAATAATGGGACAAAAAAACTTCTGCAATAGCTATGGATTCCTTAGAGGTCTGATTTACACATAATTTCCGTCACTCAGGCATCAGAAAAATATTGCAGTCATTTAAAGTTTAGAATATGGTGCCAAGAGATGGTGAAGTTATGACTAGATGATGAGTTTGATCACAATACCACCTCATACAGAGTGACAGAAGTTTGCAGAAAAATGTGCACACAATTCTTCCTACTGAAAATAATTTGAATTATTTTCCCTCCACGTACAAAAGGGAGATTACAACAGATCCAGGCGTTTGTGCTGCAGTTCTAGTTGTCTAGAACTTTATGAGCCACTAAATGCATGAATATACCACAGGAAAAGGGAATTACTGATATTTCTTTACCTCTCTTGATTTTTGAGAAGCAGTGAATGAAATAACTTTTCCTAACCACATATTTTTCCACTGATACAATTTGAATAGAGGTAAGGGCAAGCTTAAGATGAAAAAATATGTATTCAGGGTAATAGGAAAACATTAGTACATGCTGTTTTCTCATTTGGTTTGTTGTTTTTTTTTTCTTACAAGGGTAACTCTGAAATAAATGCTTAGCCCTAGCTGTGATGTTTTATACAGATTATAGCAAACCAGAATTTGACATGGATGATCTGAAAGAGGTGTTTGTTTATAGAATTAGTAGCTAGTTATAGAAGATTATGATTTGTAATATTTTGGAAACAGGCATTTGAGAAAGTTGATCCCCTCAGTTTTTCTCATGAATCTTCCTTGAAATTTTCTCTCATGTACTTCATTACTTGACTGTACATCATATGCTTACACAAACTATTTTAAAACAAAATTTCTGTATTTGAAATTATTTTTAAAATAGGCTGCATTAGTTTGTATAAAGGCTCTGTGTTTCTTGTGCAAACTATATGTATGACTAAGTTCATGAATACAGAAACTTGGCTTGCAAAAAGAACAGGTTTTGGTTTCAGGGTTTGCAGATATAAGATATGATTACAACTATATGAATTTTATTAACTTCTGAAGAACTTTTATAATATGTGCTCACACAAAATAATTCCTTGTAAGCAGGTGAAGGTGAAATACAGCGGCCTTTATTGTGCCAGTAATGTAATGGCCATTGCAAATCTCTGATGGATAAAATTGTTTGGCATTAAAATAGAGGGTTTTTCATTTTGAATCTAAAGATTATTCATAGAAATTTGACCACAGATTTCCTCAGAAAATATCCTTATTTTTAGGTCAAAATGACCATTCAGTAGAAACCATTGTAAAGACAACACACACAAAAATATGGGTGGATAACCAGAGGAATAAAGCCTAATTTGAATATTTCAGTAGACCAGATCCTAATCTTTATTTCTTCAGATTTTCAATTCATAAATATTTACATAATTTCTATTTTTCATTCCAAGTTGAAGGCAAAAAGAAGTCAAAGCCTTAAAATTCTTGTGGAAATTATCTTCCTAGCACCTTGCAGAAATTATACTGTTCTTCACAAGCATTTTAATCACTTTTCTGAGCAATGTTCTCAGATTGACTATTACATTTTTTCAGGTTTTCGTACTCAAGAATGCTATGCCAGCCTTTTTTTCATAATAGTCTGAGGATGGTAAAAGTATCACTTCCATATGATTCAATCTAGTTTGAGTAAAATGGCTTGATCTCCCTGTTTGTCAGCAGTTTCATCCTTAAAATATGGTACTGATCTTTATTTCATAGATGCTTGTAAAAGTCTGTTTTGGTCACTAAATCTTTGAAGATTTTTAAGGAATGCTAATAGATCTTTGTACTGTGCATGTAAAAATTATTCACCTAGCAAAGCCCTTTGAGCCCTATTATGCTCCTTTGAGAAGAAGTTTAAAAGGGCTGGTTATAGAATCAAGCACAATAATTTTAAAAGTACGGTCAGTCTCTAATTATTTCTTTCCCAAGATGAAAATACAATCACCCACAAAGTCTGTGACTTCTAAATTATTAAGTCAGTACAGAAAAAGGCAGCATCTGTGTGGTAGGGTTGGGGAGGGAGGCAGGACTTGGGGCATGAATTATCCAATAAAATTAATTTTGCTTAACAACACTGTTTTTATCATCAGTTTGTTTTTGGACCTGTGATGACACATAACATTATACCAGGATAATCAAGAACCTGATTTGACATGACAACCTTGATTACTCTGGCAAGAATACAAATAGCTCTCTGAAGAAGATCATCTTAATTGTAGGCTTTCTGTTACCAGTTACTTTCAACAAATCTGTTAACCACAACCATTTTAACATCTTGCTTTGGTAGGAAGGTCAAGTTTCTGACTGCCAGGAACAGGAATTTTACAAGTAGGTGAATACTGAGATCTGTTCCCTTTCCAAATGAGGAAAATGTTACTATCTTAATGTGCTGCTGAAGCTGACCAAGCAAAGACAGATACAGTATTTAATGTAATACATTCCTTTAATTATTACCATTTTGGTAACTGGCAACAATCCTTGAACCAGACTGATAAAGGCTTATGTATTGCAAAGCTGTATTTTAAAGAAGTTTTTCTAGTATCACTACACTGAAGAAAACCAGAATCCTTTTGAGTATGACATATTGTATGACATAGTAACAATTGCTGATAAAAGTAATGCAACTGCATACAGTTATTATAGAGAGAAATTATTTTAATGCATTGCACAGTATGCTATGTAACTTTCAGTTTGTATGGGTCTGGCTGGGATGGAGTTAATTTTCTTGTTAGCAAGCATTATGGTGGTGTATTTTGGATTTATGACTAAGACACTGTTGATAACACACAAATATTTTGTCTATTACAAAATAGTCCTTGCACTATGTAAAGGCTTTGTTTTTTTTTCTTTCTCTAACTTCACAGTGAGTAAGCCGAGGTCAAGCAAGAAATTAGAAATGGTCACAGTCAGACCAGCTGACCCAAATTGGCCAAAGGGGTATTCCATACCATGAATTGTCATGCTCAGCAATAAAGCTGGTATAGCAGAAGGAAGTGTTTTTTGGCGGTTTTATGTTTTCTGGGAAACCTGCTGGTCAGAGAGTGGCTGTGCGTCAGTCTGCTTTTGGGAGGTGGGGATTACCTTTGCATCACTTGTTTTTTATCTTTCTTTCATTTATGAAACTATTTTTTTCCTCAGCCCATGAGTTTTCTTGATTTTGTTCTTTGTGCCATCTCCCTTGGCCTGCTGGGCAGGGAGAAGTGAGCGAATGCGGGTGCTTTGCTGCTTGCCAGGGTCAGCCCACCACAGCCCACCATACCTGCGAAACAATCTTCTTGCATTCTCAGTGGCATGTGTTTTTATTGGAGAAGTAGCAAATGCTTGTCTTTTGAAAACATGCAGTGTACTTCTGTTATAAGTCACGGCACATGAAGATGACCTGACTCTTTTTTCAAAGGTGAGCCTGTGTGGCTTCTCCCCAAACCTCACACACACAAACATATACATGTATCTTCAAACAAACTCTTTTGTCATGCTGGTCATAATTCCTACATCCCTGCCTCCAAGTTTCATTAGAAATTAAGAAAATTCCGGGCCTACAACAATAATCCTTAATCCTGTGAGTACCTCAACTGATGCAAATTTACCCACTAAAAATCTATGAAACTGGATAAATAACTATCAGGCCTTTCTTTGTTTTTTATCTTGAATTGTGACTTGTTTTTTTTTAACTAATAAATTGACACCAGAACACTTCCCCATATCTAAGAAAATTTATATGTATTTTTCCCTGACGTTCTAAGCATGAAGAACATTTATTTGGATTTAGAGATTTTATTGACCATAACTAGTTCACTGTGTTTTGTCTGGCACAACAGCCTTGGTGTGGTGGCTTCGTGGTTGAATTCTGCAACCAGTGCTACAAGATCTGCACTTAATGATTTAGTCGGGCAATATTTAAAAATTGATGCACTTTCGTTTTAAAGTCTTCTTTTCTAGTTTGTCACTTTTATTTGGGAAGATTTTTGGTTGTTTTTTTAATAACACAGTATGCCTTCTTACACATGTATAGCAGCAGTCTGCTAGGAAAGAAGGCTTTTTTGAAATATTTGGTGACAAGGGTGTGTTTACGTGTTGTAACAATTTTTGATCTTCGAGAGTACTCCAACTGGGAACACTGGAGAGTAGCAACAATTTTTGCCAGGTGTGTAAAGACTCAGAATTTGTGAGTGTGTAAGCACACTAGGATGATTTGTAGATTTTCTTTTACATTAAGTGATGATGATTAAGAGAAAGATGCAGTTCACCTAGATGGCTTACAGTGCAAGTGTCTGAGTCTTAGCTATGAACCACTGAGGGACAATGGAGTGAAGTCGGAACTTTTTAAGTATGAGTCATCTAAATTATTTCCAAAAAAATTGCCTCAGAGTGAAAGGAATGACAATCTATGGTTGCCTTTCTGTGCTGTCTATATGGAAAGCACAGGGAACTTAACCTATCTGTAATCATGTTGGAGAGAGTAATTTCATCACTACAAGATCTGTAGGATATGGTTATTTCTACCATATTTTTAGGCATCTAGACATCTTTGAAAAGATCTGGCCTACAATTGCCAAGGAATTTACTTAGATGACTGAACAGGCACTAGACTAACACCCAAGTACCATAATTTCTGTCCTTTAAAAGACTAAAGGAATTGGGACTTGCCGACCAAGTAAATGTTTCAGTTGAGAATGCTGGAGCTCATTGTCCTCAGCAGTGGAATATAGTTAATAAAAATGAAAATAAAACCTAACGGAACATAGTACACTGGGTGTCCAAGCCTGGCCTGGAGAAAAAGACTTGAAAAGTAGTGGCATAGCTCATGGTTTTCTCAAATACTCAGCATTAAGTCCTAAATACAGTTCACTACCATTTCTGATATAAACAGAGGTGGTTCTTTGAATTTAGGTTTTAGTTACTCATTGCATAATTACCATGTGTGTTCTTTGAAAGTGCCTATTTGGTGACTGTGAAAGGAGGAAATATCTTACAATGCTGGTACTGTACTTAAAAAACTAAAACAATTGAAAAAAAAGCCTGGTGTTTTGAAGAAAGTCTGTTTTCTGAAGGTTTCATGATACTTTACATTATAAAAAAATAATTTTTACTGATACAGAACACAAAATATTGTTGGGTTTTATACCCTATTTCTTTCATATGGAGGCTTACAGGAAAGAGGAAGAATGAGATGCCCTGCCTTTTAACTTGTGTGTTAAGGTTGTGATAAGAATACAGTAGCCAGTTCACAGGAAGTCTCTAAATTTCAGTGATTAGAATGTGAATAAGTAAAGTACAGAGAAAAACAGAAAAATAAGTGCACTTTTTGTAGTTTTAAGAGAAAATGTCTCTGCACCTTGCAGTCATTAAATAGTAAGGAGAACCTATGCCATCCAAGGTGCATTGTACTGACACAGCAGAGTATCTTGCAAGATACCTTGCTTATTGACAGGCTGTGCTGCAAGAAGGGACAGCACTGCATCTATTCAGTTCCAGCTATGATATCACTGCATGTCACTGCTTTGTATTTTGCAGTTCATGATTTGCTCTATCCATTGCAATATGCTGGCGTACACCTGTAGGTGGAGGACAGGAATCTTCTGGATAAAGTCAGTATAGCTGGATAAATATCTAACATTTCTGCACTTGGTTCTCATAGCTTTTTCATCCTTAGCTGTCTTAAATGGCTTCAGCTGGTCATTAAACAGCCATGACTGATATCTGCTGTCTGTGGTTTTCTCTTAGCCTTCATCTTATACAAAAAAATGTATAATTTGGTTTTGTTTAGGGTTCTACTTATTTTTAATGTTCCCAAATAAAGATTTGTTTTTTTAGTGCAATCAAAATACTTGGTCTTGGAAGTAGGAACCGAAAATGATAAAAATTGTGAAGGCCTTTTGTTTGCTTTCCTATTCTTACACTACTTTATGCAAAGAGCATTTTTATAATGACTAATAGGCTTTAAAGTTGCTTTGTTTCAGAGTACTGGTTGTCATTCATGGTCTTTATCCAGGTGTATTCTCTTAGATACAAAGAAACTGTGCAATGAACATGATAAAGGTATAAACATTTATCCTTTCTCCACATTCTCTGATAAATCAGTTTTATGAGTAGAGTGTGTTTGTTATGTCAGCCTGTGCAGCTAAGTACACTTTATAGGGCAGATTTACCCACAGACTGATGTCTTTAACCTTGGTATAATTTTGGAATGTAATGCTCCAAGTAACATTTGGCTCTCACAATAAGGCAAAATCCTGGATCTTCCTTCATCCCATTTGTAGTCAGCCAAGAGGGAAACCAGCTACCGGCAAGTTTCCATTCCCATTACTGTCCTTCATGGGAATACCAAACAAGATCTGATTACTATGATTCTGAAAGACATAAAAGTGACATAACCATGCAGTCACGCTGCATCAAACAGCTGCAAACATAGTGTTAAAAATCAGCATTTATGTCTCTCTGGAATTTTTGAAAAACAAAAGCTAAACCCCAAAATGACTATACAGAGCTCAGTTTCTGGAACGTAAAATAGATGTTTGTTTGTTTTTTTTTTTAATTAAAAAATACAACAAAATGTGCATAGGAAAATAACCCATAAAGGTATAGTATTTCTGAATTAGTAAAAATATTTTGTATGGAAAATATAAACATAGAAGAGGTTCAGTTCTGCAAGGAAGCATGGAAGTGATGTGAACAGCAGCTCAAGCTTTAATTCATGAGGTCTCCAAGCTTCCTGCTGAGCTGCTGGCTTTTTTCAGGCTTGCAGGCTCTGGATTCACAATACTACAAAGTTCACAAATCAAGCTGTCTATAGAACCACAGTCCAGCACCTTATGGGAAAATGGTACAACAGGTATGCTACTCAAACTCATTGGGCTTTAGGTTTTAAAGAACCACAACAGCTGTGATGGCAGGAAAAGAAATAGCTTTGCAAAGGCATGCTGAATATTACATCAGAAGTTCAATAAAATTAACTTGTATGCTTCCCATGACACAATAAAGCCTCAGTCAGATAAGGGGTCTGAAAAAACTGTTTTGTTGGAAAATGCTAAGCCAGTATCATGAAAGCCTCAAACTGGCAGTCATACAACAATATTTTCCAGAATTATTTTCCAAGTTCAATGGCCTTTTTGTGGTTATTTGGATGAAGAGGGATAGTGAAAAGTGTTTTTAATTTGGTCACGTACACAAGTCAGCATGGTTAATTGCTGAATTTTGAAAAATCCTGTTGCCAAATCAAACAGAATTTCTGGAAAATTTTTAGGAGTAAATGGTATAAATCAACATTAAATCCCAGTGAACTCCAAGTGCAACAGCGACAGAATTAATCCCACTAAGGGAGCGTCTGCATAAAATATAAGTTCTATACACATTTCTTAATTGCTAGGAATATATTTCTATCTAAATTAATTTAAGAAGGTACACTGGATTTTGTTTCTTCCTTGGACTGATTTCCAGAAATTATCCATGATCAGCACACAATATTTTTGAATTACTGTGGTTGATTTTCAAATGATGAACACATCACAACTCTCACCAAAGCAGTCCATGAGTTTGCCATCATCACTGTTTAATATGAAAGTTAAGTAAATACAGAGTAAAGAAGTCTCTGGAGGCTGGTGTTTACTACTGAACAAAACAGAGAAGTTAAAGGTCCCATTACATTAACCAGACAAAAAGAATTTTTCATAGGAGGAAAGAACTTCCATATGCATCAAAGAATACTCCATGTATAGAGGATTTTTCCATTTATTGCCATAATTTTAAAAATTCAGGCTAACTCAACTATACATACGTGGCCTTCAAGGCTTTCTTAATACTTCTTGATTGAACTTTAGATAGAATAATTTGTGATTGACCTTAAATCCTTTATGAAGGCACTTTGAGTAGTCTTTATATGTAAGGTACTTTTTAAAGTAAGAGCCTAATTGAATTGTATTTGAAGATCATAACTATATTTGATTTTTAAAAAATAATTTCAAATATGTTAGCTGAAAATGAACTGCAGCTTCAATAATTTTAGGATTTCTAATTGATCTAAGATCTGAGCAGTATAAGATACCTTGGTTAGACATCCATTCTCATTTATAGCCCTACTGTAGAGTAACCTGAAGTTAACAATCCAGCAAGGAACTTTCTGAGAGTAGATACCTGCTTTCCAAAGAAATATGAAATTAAAAGCTACATTTACAATTGGTACTATTTAGAATGTATGACAAAGCCAGGCTACATAACTCGATAAATATGTTGGCAGAAAAAGCAATAATCAGTCACCTTCCGTGTCTCTTTAAACTCTAACAAAACTGTTGAAATCAGGTTTACATATATTTCAGGTGAATCTAATTTGATATGTGTGTTTGCACTGTTAATATTTTTTGTTTACTGTATAGGAGTCTGCACAACTGTGTAAAAGGACTTAGTAAACTTACTTTTGAGATGTTGGATAAATGTTAAACTTGTTCAATGATATCCAAAAGGCATTGGACACATGAGCTGGCTGTACAGCAGAACTGGCAGATTTTTTAAGGGCTTCTTCATGGGTCTAAAGAGCCTGGTTCCCATCCCTAACTAGTGAACTTTTTCACTGCGTCCCCTGAATCTCTACACATCTATGGGGCATGATAGAATTCATCCGAGTGTCCTCAAAGAGGTAGCTGGTGTCATCACAAAACCTCTCTCAATGTTTGAGCAGCCCTGAGGATCTGGAGAGGTCCCAGCTGACTGGAAGCTGGGGAATGTACCAATTTTCAAGAAGGGCAGGAAGGAGGACCCCAGAAACTACAAGCCCGTCAGTCTCACTTCAGTGCCTAGTAAAGTTATGGAGAAAATTATTCTTGGAAATATTGAAAACACTGAAAGACAATGCAACCATTGGTCACAGCCAGCACAACAGGACTGGAAGGGATACTGAACAAGTTCACAAATGATACAGAACTGGGAGGAGCTGCTGACCCCCTGAAGGGCAGGGAGGCCCTGCAGAGACACCTCGACAAATCAAGGGTCTGGGCACTCACCAACCATACGAAGTTCAACAGAGGAAAGTGCCAGATCCTGCACCTGGGATGGGGCAATCCTGGATGTACAGACAGACTGGGAAATGAGATGCTGGAGAGCAGTGCCATGGAAGGGAACCTGGGAGTCCTGGTCAGTGGAAAGCTGAATCTGAGTCAGCAGTGCCCTGGCAGCCAGGAAGGCCAAGAGTGTCCTGGGAGGCATCAGGCACAGCATCGTCAGCTGGGCAAGGGAGGGGATTGTCCTGCTCTGCTCTGCACTGGGTTGGGGGCAGTTTTGGGTGCCACTATGTGAGAAAGATGTTAGATGGTTAGAGAGAAACCAAAGGAAGGCAATTAAGATGGTGAAGGACTTTGAGGGGAAGCCGTATGAAGAGAGGCTGGGTCACCTGTCTGTTCAGCCTGGAGGAGACTGAGGACAGACCTCATCACAACTTCCTTGTCAGGGGAAGAGGAGGCGCAGGCACGGATCTCTCCTCTGTGGTGACAAGTGATGAAGGAATGGCCTGAAGTTGTGTCAGAGGAGATTTATGGTGGATATTAGAAAAAAAGGTTCTTCCCTCAGAGGGTGGTTGGGCACTGGAACAGCTCCCCAGGGAAGTGGTCACAGCACCAGCCTGACAGAGTTCAAGAAGTGTTTGGACAATGCTCTCAGGCACATGGTGTGACTTTTGGGGATGGTGCTCTGCAGGGCCAGGAGTTGGACTCAATGATCCTTGTGGGTCCTTTCCAATTCAGCTTATGTTATTCTGTTTAGAGTCAGCTGAAATATTAATAGCTGTGATTCTCTTTCTGGTACATGGAAAGTAGAAATAAAACTCTTATTTGTCTGGAGGACTGTGACATGGAAAGGTGTAAGGGCTAAACAAATCTTACACTGGATCCATTCTGGAGTTGCTTCTGCTCTTGAATTTCAAAAAAGTAACCTTGATTCTCCTGTCAGCATCAAGGCATCCCATCTGCTCATCCATTCACTGTTACTAGCTACCTGCAAAGGGAAGTTAAAACACCATGCCAGTCTGTGTTATGTTGCTACCTGCCTAATTTCATGCCAACAGCATACTCAGGGATTTTTACAGGGACAAAATAATGCAACGGCTGCAGCAACCACATGTTTTCTATCATAGAGGGGAAAAAAATAAGGTCAGTGTGGGCTTGAAGGGTTGTAAAGCTTTAGTCTGCCTGAATTATTTTATGCTTGTGAAAGTTAAGCAGATGAGAAACACATTAAATAAGATGACAGAATTTAGATTATACCTCCTCCCCTCCTTGTGCCCCTTCCAAGTCCTTAGCTCAGTGGATGAATTCCTCCCCCCATTCCTTTTTTCCTTTTTTTTTTTTTTCAATTTGTTAAGATGCTGAAATCTGCTTTGTGTGATTTATGAAGGAACTTGAAGTGATTAGTTTCACAGTGCATGAAAATTCCTCAGGTTCAGAGGGATGTCCAATCTGTTACACCGTGAGCCGTTGACTGGATGAGAACATGAGCAGCTCGGAGCCATAAGGAGATTGTGTTGAGTTATTAAACACTTGTGGTAAAGCTGCTTATTGTTAATTCCCCAATGTCCTGCTGAAGTGATCGGATAAGATCAGATCGGATTAGATCAAAGAGCCTGGGAACCAGCCTTTCTAGCAGATTCATTTAATCAATAAAGAGGGTCTCCAAAGAGAGAGAGAGGCAGTACCAGGATCACGAGAGATTAGAGTAGGGAAAATAAGAAACAACAGATTATTTTCCTCTTATTTTTAAAATGTAATTCTGTAAGCCAAAGCATGCTTTTGTGTGTGTATATGTGTGTGTGCAAAAAACAGCCAAAAAGGATATAAGGGCTCCCTTACAACTTCATTACCAAGCAGACAGTTTTAAATGAAGTATTTTGCAATACAGTAATACTTAATAAGTCAAGAGACTGTAAAAGTATTATTAAAGCAATCAGTACCATGAAATACCTACTGTGAAAAAAAGAACCATTAACAGTATTTCAGCAGAAACGATTTTTTCTTTAATGATTCCTTAAGAATAGGGGATTCTGGGTGGGTTAATCTGCACAATTTCTGATCTTTCTTTCATCTAAAAGAAAAAAATGGGAGCAAAACCCAATAACACCACCACCAACAACTCCCACCCACCAGTATCGCATCAAGATCAGAATGTATTAAATTAATAACACTGGCAGATGTTGTGGAATGTGCATTGTTATAATACATGTAATTACAGTACAACTGCTGCTGTTAATGCTTGTACAGTGAATAGACTTGTGTATAAGTACTTGCAAAACCTTGCTAAATCTGTACTAAAAGCTAGAAGCTGTTAGTAAATGTTTAGAAAGTTAACCCACAGAAGAATGAAAAAAAAAAGGAAAATATAAAGAACAAAGAATTGCTCATTCTAATGAAGCAATGGTATAACTCTTTTCCATTCCTAGAGTAGCAGAATTTGGCCCAAAATAATTTGGAGAGAGGGACACACCTCCTTCAAAGATTATTAGCCCTAATTGCATAATAAAAAATTACATCTAATTTACAGGTTGTAATTTATATTCAGAGTCAGATAAGGATATATATCTATAAATCTCTTCTATAAAATGTAATTTTCTATCTAGATAGGCTGATGACTTTAGGCCCTGCACACCTTTAGAAATTGTTAATTACTATGGGATGGTTTAACACTATTTTCCAAATCAGCATGCAAGCATAAAATGACTGCAATCTAATTTGACATATTATTAGTGATGATTATTGTCATAGATAAATTAGATTGAACAGAAAATAACCTTCATCCTTAGCATGTTTTAGCTCTCAGAATTAATGTGATTTGGTGAACACATGTAAATAAAAGTCTGATGAGTCCCTGCTGACTTCAGGGCCTGCTGGTACTGAAGTGTATCAATTTCATGCAGATGATAATTCCTTAAGCATTCAATGATAATCATGCTTGATTTGATAAGACTTTCTCATGCTATTTTAGGGCCTTAATTTTCTGTGAAGTTTTGTCAAGTGTTCATCAAGCACCCACTTATCTCCTATCTTAACCTGGCAGCCAATCCAAAGGTTGCCTACCAGTGCCGCTACGGGTCCTAGTCCATTAATATTCCTGCCACGTGACTGTCCACGGAGAGAAGCCAATCAATGGCTGATTAACATTCAGGTCACATGATGCCCAAGGAGAGTAAATGAGTTACACAGTAAGACATCAAACAAATTTTCATCTTGAAAGAGTGATTGCTTTTTCTGCTGCTGTGATGTTTGTCAAATTCACTCTAGCCTTGTCCAATTAAGCTCCATGAGCTGAATGACTAATGAAGAGAAGGGAACTCTGTGCCAGCATGACAGCTATGAGAAGTATCACTGACTAAGAGCTGCTGAAGAAATTTTTTTAAATTCAGAAAAAAAAAAAGAAAGCAAATGATTGAAAAATCATGTCTGGATAACTGGTGTAATTGCTTTCAAATTTCAGATGCTGTTTAGAAATCTCTCATGAAAAATATAAATTGTGTCTTGCTGTATAGGACATTTGTTTTCTGTCTAGCTTTACAATGGAAAATGAGCTTGCATTTTCTCATAATAAGATTATTTTTGAGATTTTGAACAAATATGCATTAACTGGATTATTGCCAGCAAATGTGTTAATGAACTTTCACAGGCTGCTAGAGACATACTGATAACAGAAGATCCCACTTTTAAGCATCAGCCAGCATGGATAAAAAAACCCTTACTTTATGAAACTGAAAAGAAAAAAGGGAAAAAGGAAGATATTTAACAGATGAAGTGGAGGAGGGAAGCAAGTATACTCTCTGGATTTTAGAAGGAAGTAGCTTTACAGGACATTGAAATACTGTGTGAGATTCTTAAATAATGTGACACAATTCTTTTTACATCATTTGAGGAGCTCATGTAGTATGGAGATATTATTTTATTTTATTTTATTTATGTCATTGTTATATATTTTTTGTTAAATTAAAACTGCTCAAGGAAACAAAAATAAACGTTTGAATAGAATTATAATCATGTTCAGCAGAAAGCTTTTAAAGTGGATATCTTAAACTACATTCTGGGACATAATTGAAAGCCTATTTAGTCAGAAAGTCAGAAATTGCATTTTAGTGCTGATACTGTACTAAATTCTGGTGGTGTGTTTGGAGTAGAGACCCTATGACTAATAAAGCTTTCATCCAGTCACTGAAAGAAGTTACTGTCACCTAATGGATTACTGAAGATATGAAAGAGTGTCAGATCCTACTTATTAAGTTCTAGCATGAAATTAGTTATATTCCCAAGGCATTCTGAAGCAATATTTTCAAGTTGGCTTAATAAGGGTGTTAGAGCATGCCAATTAACTGGCAGCTGAAATAAACAGTAGTTGGAGGCATAAGACAGTGTTTATATCTGCAAAGCTAATAACATTTTAAATGGGACTTCTTGGTACGGTGGCTCAAGGTGCTGGAAGGAGGCAAGATGTGGAACATACTGCATTCAAAAGGCTGTAAGTCAATTCTCAGCACTGCTAGTCAAGGATGGAGACTGCAAATAGAGAAGCAATGAATTTCTGAGAGTCAGTGAGAAAGGAGACAAGGAGGCAGGGGGCTAGCAGTTCACTGATGGTAGAAAGGGGGTGTCAAGTGGATACTGCTGAAGAAACCTGTGATGAGTGATTTGACCAAGTGCCTGCCTTTAAGACATCACCACAAAGGCACATGATGGAAGCGACTGTAAAGGGATCAGGGTAGAAAAGGAAGGAATACGTGGAAACAGTGATATGGCATACTGCTTTTGTCAGGCATTGTTCATAGTAAAGTAGCACTGTAAATTTCTGAGCTCAGTACTGCCTTGACATGAAATATTAGCTGTTAGATTACTGTTTTACTTGTTTCTACTGCAGCCATACCGCAGAGAATTCATAGGCTCTGAACCATTAGCTGCTCAAATGTTAACAAAGCAAAAAATGGTGAATATTGTTATAACCAACACCACTTGCTGAAACATTTAAATCAACAGTGGCGAAGGTGTCTAACTTTCTGTCAGTCACATTAGGTGGTTATGAATAAAAGAGTATTCTATTTTCTGCATAACTTTGCATAATTAATAGTTTTTCATGCAAACTATTGTTTGCCTTAATTGTTGTTTCAACAGCTGTTTTCATTAAATTGTAAAGCTCTTTGTGTCTAATCCTTTGAGCTGCACTATTGATAACAAGAAAGCACTGGAGCTAGCTTTAGAGGAAGAGAGTCCCTGCCAAGCTGGAAAGCAGTCATGAAGTTACTTGAGAAATAAGGCCCTACAGTGGGACTGGTTGTGTAGCTAATCCATTAGTCTTTTCAAAAGGACCTTGCTCTACGCCCTTATGGCTAAATTGACCCAACAACCTATCAATGCCTTTATTTGCTGAGTGGCTGTCCATGAAAGGTCTCCGTGCTGGATCCAAGCTGTAATCAAAGCCTCCATCAGTACCAGGGCCCTGATGACACAAATGGCCAAACTTTCAACTAGGCTGGCTGGCTTCCAGCCACGCCATTTTAAAGATACAAAGAGGCTGTGTTGTGCTGTGGAATTCATTTTCTTGTTTACTTCCTAGAGAAACAAGAGCATAATCAGCACTCAGTGCATCGGATCAGACCGCTGAGTTGTTGACAGAAGCTTGGAGAGGCTTGCCAGCTTTCCACATGAAACACTGGCTTTCTTCTAATACACCCCCCACCGTCTGTGGCCCTGCCAATTGTAGCACATCAGAGCAACCATTGAGATAATGACCGTGAAGTCTCATGATACACTTTGATGAAGTGTAACATTTTTTAAAGGATTTTTGTCTGTGCCAAAATGATAGAGACAGCTGACTAAAAATCACCCCATCAAAATCAAGGCTGATGAACAGCAGGCAAAGACATGTGCTTCCACAGAGAAAAGGGAGGAGAATTTACAGCCAAAACTCTCAGTGACTATGTGCACCACAGATTCCTTTATTTTGCTTTTAAATGATCCTTTGTTTCAAATGAATGTATGTAACTTTGCCAAGAGAGCAATTTCCCCAAATATTTTTTTTTTTGTTCTGCATCAAAAAATGATTCAGCATTTAGCATTTATAATGTTAAATAAATACCTTTTCTATACAAGCTAACTTTGTTTCTTAATATTAATTTTTTGCAGCCTTTTAAAGTAATGTTTTGAAATAGCTGGGACTTAAAACCTTCTCAGCCTTTTTAAAATTGTCTAGTGGCTACTCATTGAACCAACTTAGCTTATGGTAAAACAATTGGAGATGTGTTTTCTGAGCAAACCACAGGGAAAAGAAACAGCAAGACGGTCACTTAAACTTCTACCGTGCTTGCTTCAGCAGCCCAATACTTTTTGTAACAGGAAATTCATTACTAGCAATGGATTCATTGATACACATCAGTGCTAAGGAGCCTGGTTTAGGAGGTTAGAGAAAATCTGCAGAATTTCTTGAACTGGCCATTTACTATGGATCTAGACCACCCCACTGTGCTGATGGAAGTGTGGTTTGGAGGTCTCTGAGCTGAATCAATTTGAGTTGGCATTTTCCCACTGTATCACAGTTACATAAACACCTGTGCAAAATATCTTTGAGCTGAATTAATGGCATAGGGGCGCCGTGGTTGGGGGGGAAGAAAGGAGAGAAATGGAGCAGGAAAGAGAAAGCTGTTTTCAGTAGTTTTCAACATTTCTTGCTTGAAAAAAGTGGGTCTGGAGGATTCTGTTTTAGACTTCTGTTACTGTAACCAATACAAGAGCTCATGTATGTCTATTTTTTTGTCTTCTCAGTACTGTAATCCTAGAACAATTCTTTTTAAAGTCTCTTTTTCTCTCTCTTCTGTACTTGTATAAAAATTTTTTTTTCCAGCTTAAATTTACACAGCATGCTGGAGATATACAGTGGCAAAGAAGGATGCAGTAGTCTTCTGGAATAGATCAAAAGTACTGGCAAGAGAACAAAAGTACAAACTTCACTTTGAACCCAGGTACACAGCATGTTGCAACCAACAGTGTTATAAGTGTGCAGAATTCAACACTTTCCACAAGATAGGTGTAGAATACACATAGGGTTTTTTGCTTCAGTTTACATCGCATGTCTGGCTTTGAAGAAAGACGAAAAATTTGGAAAGGAAAAAAATGGAGACGGGAAATGTTTTGCAGTGGGGATTCATGGATGTTTCAGTAGTCCTGTCTATTTTCCTAGAAATGCTTAGTTAAAGGGGGAGGCAGTGCAAAACACTTCTGTGCAAAAGAATACTTCTTTCTATTACAACTCAGCCTCCAGTAGAGTAGTAGAGTAGTAGAGCAGTAGAGTAGTAGAGTAGTAGAGTAAAAAAAACACTGGCACTTTCTTTTCAATGGAGATAGCGCTTTGCTCTGCTGTCTTGATATAAAATAAAATAGACAGTATGTGGTTGCTTCCTGTATCTGGGGAAAAACTGGATCAAACTTCAGCAGATTTCATGTGCTTTGTATACAACAAAAACATGTAGAAGTCTTAATTTGTTAGCCTCCCTCCCAACAAATACAAAGCAGTTCAGAGCTGCCAAGTAGAGGCACAGACTCGATTGATGCACTTGTAGGATTGACCTTCTCTTTCTTTTAGTTTCAAAAACTAGATTTCATACCTCCACTTACAATCAGGGCCTAAGTTGTGCCTCACAGCAGGGATGTGCATTGTCCCCCCATGAACACACAGAATAATCAAATCATAGAATAGTTTGGGGTGGGTTCATCTAGTCTGACCCCCGTGCAATGAGCAGGGATATCTTCAATTTGGTCAGGTTGCTCAGAGCCCCATCCAACCCAACCATGAATGTTTCCAGGGATGGAGCACCAGCCCCTCTCTGGGAAGCCTGTTCCAGTGTTTCACCACCCTCATTGTAAAAAACTTCTTCCTTATATCTATCCTGAATTTACCCTCTTTTAATTTAAATCCATTACCCCTAGCCCTACCAAACAGGCCCCACTAAAAATTCTGTTCCCATCTTTCTTTTACATTCCTTTAAGTACTGAAAGGCTGTGATAAGGCCACTCTGGAGCCTTTTTATCTCCAGGCTGCATAATTCCAGCTCTCTCAGCCTGTCTTCATAGGAGAAGTGCTCCAGACTCATAATCCTCTTCATGATCCTTCTCTGGACTCACTCCAACAGGTCCATGTCCTTCCTGTGCTGGGACCCCAGAGCTGGATGCAGTGTTCCAGGTGGGGTCTTACTAGAGCAGAGCAGGGGGGCAGAATCCCCTCCCTGGTCCTGCTGCCCACGCTACTCTGGATGCAGCTCAGGATACAATTGGTTTTTTGAGATGCAAGTGCATGTTTCTGGGTCATGTCCAGCTTTTCATCCCCCAGTATGTCCAAGTCCTTGGCAGGGCTGCTCTCAATACTTTTCTTCCACAGTCTGTATTGATAGCAGGGGGTTGCCCCAGCCCTAGTTCAGGATTTTGCACTTGGTCTTGTTGAAGGGCCCACACCTTGAGCTTTTTGAAGTCCTCCTCTGTAATGGCATCCTGTCTTTCATGAGTGTCAACTACATGACTTAACTTGATGTCATTTGTAAACTGCTGAGGATACACTCAATCCCACTGTTTATATCACTGGTGGAGATATTAAGCAGATATTAAGATATTTCCAGTACAGACACCTGTGGGACACCACTTGACACTGATCTCCATGTGCATGTGGAGATCAGTGGGATATTGAGCCACTGACCTCTACTCTCTGGATGTGACAATCCAACCAATCCCTCATCCAGCAAATAGTTCATCAGACAAATCCATCTCTCGCCAATTTAGAGAGAAGGAAGTTGTAGCAGACCATGTCAAAGGTCATACATCAGTGAATGGTGGGAAGACAGTGCCTGAAACCCTTTCCAGTTATTGGGTGTTTTAGCATGAATAACTGTTTAAGAAGTCCATCTAGTCATGTTTGCTGATAACCTGGGAAAGGTTCTGTATACCCAATGCAGGCATACAAGCACAAGCAGCAGTCATAAATGAGCAGAGTGCAAAGGTACCTCCACCCTCTTGACTTCTCAAAGGCAGAAGTCCTGTGCAAGCTTTCACCACCACATCCCAAATGCCTTGCCATCTGTTAACAGCAACAGGTCTTTTGACATTAGTATCACACTTGAAACACTGCATCTGTGGTGCAATGGCCAAATTTTCAATAATGTGGTTTAATGATGCCTACAGTAAAAGCACTTTCCTATCTTACAGAAAAAGCTAGAGGAGGCAAAGAAGTGAATTCATCACTTGAGAAAGTGCTGGGATTGCACAGGGTGTGTGTGGGTGCGTGTGTGTGTACACGAGTGAACCAAGAACTATTCATACAAGATGAGAGTGTTATTTCCCATCTCCTTCCTGTTTTTTTAAAGAATGTCCTGAGAGTATTAATTTTGGAAAGCAGTTCAAACAATGAGGTTATTCAAACTGGCCTTATTTTTGCTGGCTGGTGAATGCCAGCACACATGAAATAGGTAAACTTCCAGCAGCCTGGATGGGAATCAAAATAATTTGAACACTTAAGAGATTTGTACCTTAGAGATAAAGGTTGTCATCCTCCCACGTCCATTTTCATTCACATATCACAAAGCTGGATAGGAAAGGGAGGATTGGGTTAAGCATTTTTGGATCTCTGAGTGGGCATCTGTCAGCGATAAGCAATTTTGGTGGAACTTTGCTGCAGGGAATATTCAACAGTAATATATTCCTAGCTTTACCAGTGAATTTATTCATTACGAATGCCAGCATGAGAAAGCTGAATGAAGTCAAGGGAAAAGAAGAAAAGGTTGTGGGGAGAAGATAATTAAAGGAAGAGGCGGAGGGTGGGGGGAAAAACAGTTAGCAATGTAGGCACATATGTTTCAAAGCTTCTCAGATTTCCTGAATCTGAGCCTGACTGAAATGAGTAATAGTTAGAATTCAAGCACAGTATCATGACAACACAGGCATTTTGGAAACCACTTCCCCACAGAGTCTTAAGGACTACTTGTTGTGGATATGGTTGGAGGACTTAACATCTGTTGTATTCACCCAAAGTCATGTATATTATTTCATTTTTCCTTCTGTCTTTTAATGATGAAGATTTTACTCTTTTTTTTGTTGTTTTGTTTCATTTTCTTATGTTTTGACTTGTGGAATCAGAGCACACCAAGTAAAAAAAAGGATGAAAACTTAAACACATTTGTTTTTTTCCTAGTTTTCTTAATATGAAAACCCCATGAATTAGAAGAAATTTAAATTCTTAAGAGGAAAATAAACAAGTAATGTTAAGTTCTTCCTACAAAAAAGACTGTCATTCTAACATGTGGTTTAAAGGTAGTTGTGAAACCAATTTAATAATGTGCCCATGAATATACACCTAAACCATGAAAATCTTAACATGAAATGAAACAGATATATTAATGTGGAAATTGGGTTTTTTATATGTATTTTTAAATATTTTTATTAATTGATCCATTTTTATACATGGCAGTAATGAGTAATTGGAAATAATTCAATGTTAACATCAAGTGAAGTAAGAAATTCACATTTATTGCATGAAAATGAAAATTATTTTAAAAAATAAGAAAATTCCATTATACCATATTTAAAAGGGGGAACAAAATGTGTTCTTCTACCTTTCCCATCCCACTGCATGAAACTATTTGCCAAACAAAATACTGGGCTACAAAAAATATAGAGTTGCAGAAAATAATATATTCATTGTATTTACCTTGTAACGTACTAAAAACTTATGATGTAAAATACAAACAACATAGAGTAATGAAGAATATTTTAAAGCTTTTTTTCTGCCTTAGAGGCAGAACCTGGTAGGTTAAAGTTGTAGTAACACAACCTTGTCTTATGCTCTAACTTCTTATCAAGTACATAGAACATTTTAAAGCTAAGTAGTGTCATTACTGTAATATTATGTAGTATTATGTCATTAATATTTTTTAAAAAACCCCAGAGGTCTGCAAGATCAAATTGTTTTAATCACAGATTAAAATGTAGGATAGGAATGTAACTACTAAACTCCTTTCCCCTTCCTACAGTGCAGAACATTCCCCCATTCAAATATGCATATATAAGCAATGCTGCAAACTTATAAACACCTTTGTCTACTAAAATTCTATCCCTTGACTATACAGTCAGGCACTGTTTATGTGCATACAAGTAATGGGTCTGTAAAGACAGACTTTTTGAATATATGGAAATTAACATGGAGATATATATATACACACACACATATATATATCTATATATATATAGATATATATATATATACATGCATGATGGCAGTGGTTTTGGGGTTTACGAACAATATAATCCATCTGATCCCAGTACTTTTGATGCTTATCAAAGAAGTTTGACCCTTTAGAAGAACGAGTTCCCTTTCCCATGCTTTTTTTCAGATAATGTAGGGATATTTTAAGAAAAATAAGGAGGAAGTATTTAGACACCTTCTGCATTAATTGCATTTCCATATAAAAAATGTATACCAAAAGATGACACTAAAGCCCCAACTAGCCAATCCTTTTTGCATCATCTAAAAGTGAAACTTTTACTGAGATATAGGTTTATACGTCTTTCTCCAGACTATAAGTATCTACAACCAGTCTAAAAAGTCATCATGGGACTTACTAGAGACTGTCAGTGTCTTGGATCTTGTGTTTAATGATAGTGGGAGTGATGTATTTTTTAATTTTTTCACTTAGTCTTACATCACCATTGATAATTTTGATATTTTTTGTAGTTAAATTGGAGGTATTAGCAAAGCCAAATGTACTTTCATTGAGAGAAAACCAAAACCTTCATCTCCCTGATTAAAGGAAGTTTTACTGGTGGGAAGTGGAGCTATCAGCAGCATCAGACTGCAAGGCAACATTTATAACAAATCATCCAATTGCATATCTAGGAATAGTGGCTCTTGGCTGAATGCAAAGAGCAGGTTGTTGTGATCCAAAGACAGATTGCATTTCATATATACTAGAAACTCCCTTAAGATACAGCGATACAGAAAGAAAGATTATTTGCTCTTGTACTCATTGCACTGAAAGATTTTTAGCTGCTGGGAAAGAAATGGATTTTTTCCTCTTGTTCTGTTTTTTTTAAAGAATTATTTTTCTCGGAAGGACTGCAGGCCTCTGGCAAATTCTGCGTTTTAAAATACAGTGTCAGTAAATTAAATTCTGAGCCCATTGAAGTCAGCTGAGTTTTGCCATTGAAATCTGCAGAGACAGGATTTTGCCTACTGTTTGGAAAACATTGCTTGCAGCAATCGGATAGCAACCATTCCTGACATCCAGCAGAGAAAACACTAACTACTCAGCTGTCAGTAGCACTCAACTGTTGCTTCTTCCTGTGTAGACACTAGGGTTTTGTGACCAAAACCAGGCAAGTGCTGAGAAATAATCAGTGCTCAAATTAGCAGAAATTATATGGGCAAGCCCTTTCTCAACTTTAAGTTAAGGGCCACTGCCTCCTTATGTTTTCTCCTTCAGTAAAATTCCTTTAAACTGGACAATGACAGAATCTGTTCAGCATGGGATAGCAGGGCTTAAAAGTCTCAGGAGAGATTTCAAATATCTACTGATATGGTAAAAAGCACGAGCATCCTTGTGCAAAGTAACGTAGACATGGTTTTGGCTTTGGGATCCACAACCAGATAGATTAGCTTTGATGCGATAGTTCAAACACTTACAAGAAATCTATCTTAATGAGTCTCCTTTATTGCCATTAAAGGAAAAGCACAAAATCTGGATGATTTCACTTTCCTTTATAGTACCAGAACTGGAGAATACAAGAAGTTGTTCATCAGAGATTCAGACCCAGGGTGGTGTGAAAACTGAGGTTTGTTTATGATACTTTTTTACCTTCTTGCTTTGAACTATGCCTACTCTTTTGCTCAGGCAAAACATCTGGTCTCTGTTTCTACTGCATTCTGGCCTCTAGGGGCTCATAGCATTTTTTTTAGAGCATGTTCTGTGTATTGTGTATTTCATGTGTATTGAAAGCATTTTGTGAGAGAACAATTGAAAAGGTTTAGTGAGAGGTCTTTTAAGATTACTGAAATTAGGGATCCTTATCCATAACCCTCAAATTAACAATTCTGCTGTTCTTTTCATCATTTGTCCTTGAGAAATCCTATATACACTTTGTTTGCTGTGAGAATTAAAGATGCATAGAAACACCACTGCAAAGACAGAGACCCATTTTTATGAGGCAGGCCTCTGTTTTAGAGAGTACTATGTGTTGTGTGAAGTGATTATTTAAAGATCTGTGAACTCTGAAGTAAAATGATGAAAAATTGGCTCTCCTTCAGGAAATTATGTCAAATTTCAATGGCTACATCTGAATTTGGGACCTTCACTAAAAAATTGGATATGGTTTCAGTGAAAGAAGATAATATTCTAAACTTTAAATCAGTATTCAAACTTGATTTATGAAAATATGTTTTTCTTCACAGCTCAGGGACCCTGATCCTGTTGTGAGGTGTTCCTTTTTCTTATTTTTTTCCCTATTAATTTTCTAGTTAGAAACCTTATAGAATTAAGAAAGTTAGATTAGTCCATGTGTGCAAATGTGTATCTGTGTGAGTACAGAGACAGGTAAATCATGCTGCAATGGCCACAGCTTTAAAGCAAAGAGAATTTTGAAGTTATCAAACTGTGGAAGTTCCAAATCTTCATCTCATAGTTAATTTGACAATGGAAATGTGATTCTTTAGTATGGGCTGCCCTGTCTGCATGAAGACAAGTGGGTCTGTGAAACAACATTTTCAGTCACCTCTTGGATTTAATTTATCTAGCAGAGTTAGACTGATCTTTTCAGCTGTGGATTGACTACACAGCTGGGCAGTACACTAAAATTTAATAAAGACATCTGCCTCACTGTCATTCAGTTAACGGCAAAACTATTAATTTTTTCACAGGAACTGGACAATAATTTTACTCTTTATACTGTGATTAGTCTGATGTTAGGTGCTGTGCTCTGAGAAAAATCCACTATTTATTTACCTTAGAGTTAATATTCCAGTGTTTTGTAACCTTTCATTAAACCCCATGCATTTTTCTCATCTTTTGCCTTGTTCTAATCACATATAAATTGGTACGTTGCAGTGTTTGTCTTGCTGACTGCTACTTACTCAACAGAAATTAAGTGATTGCTTTTGTTTGTGATTTGTAAGCTCTTCCAGGCATAATTTTGCTTTCTGCCAACCACCCATATTCATTTGTTAACATAGTTCCTTTTGTAGAATGACTATTGATTCAGAAATTCCCAATTAGAAAATGTGTATCCCCACTTTACTTTATTTTGTGTGTGAATGTGGAGTGACTATTGTGCTGAAATCATAGAGTCAGGTCATATAATTTATTAATCTATAATGACACTATTCATCTAGATCAGGAGAGAGGTAGAGAATATTTCTGTTGACTCAGACCTTCAACCACTGGTAAACAGTGTTCTACAGATTGTCTTCTGTCAAATTTAACAATGTGGCTCAGCATCTTCTGTCTACAAATCGAATGTGGACTTTTTTGCCAGATGTCCAATGAATCCTATTCTTTCCTTGAATATGTACTCTACTGATACATCACAGTTTAGTGGAAAAATCTTGGTGGGGCATTTATCAACAGTTCTATGAATGCATGTCAGGCTGGATGGAATGGTAGCCAATTGGCTTAAACTATCAAAAAGGTCATGAATCCACATCTCCATTAAAAAAAACTTGGCCCATGATACCAACTGCATAAAGAGCTGAGTACAGAGTAAAAAAATGAGAGAACTAAAAGAACTATTACTGTCATTCTCTCAGTTGCGGGTGCTTACATATTGGCACGAGAACTTTCCTTTTGGTAGTGTCCATTATTCTATGTGTGAAAAGAATCTTATATTGTCTGGAACTGATTCTTTTAATTTCCCATCATCTCGTCTTTGTGCACATTAGGTATTATTTTGCTTGGGTAGTTTGAGGCTGGTTTCAAAATGAGGGATGGCTATTAACAAAATGCAAGACTCCAATTTCTGCTTTCATTGAAGGTTCATTCTGAAGGGAAAGAGAATTAAGCTAATGCAAACAGCTTTACTGCAAGGATCATCCTTGGTTTGGGAGATTGGGTAAGAAAGGCCATTCCTTTTGCATCTACTTTTCTGAGAGGGAAGTTTAATTAGGAAAAGGAACTTAAGCGGAATCTACACTTTTGCTTCTCCTTCGCATGGAGAACAGAGGCCATCAGACCAGATGAGGTTAGTCTTCTTTCTTAGTTTTGATTTTGTTTTCGTTTTAGTTTTCTTTGGTTTAGTTTGGGGTTTTTTCTTATTTGTTGTGTGTTTGGTTTTTATTGTTGTTATTGTTGTTTTGTTTTTATTTTTGTTTTCTTTTGTATTTTGTATCTTTAATTTTGCAGTGGTTGTACCATTACAGATATTGAGGAGGGACAAACATGCTAGATGAATGGGATTACTTCTCTGGAAGCATGTTAGGGAGGTGTAGTGTTTGAGAAAGTTTTAGAGAAGCACAGGTGAGTGAACACCAGCAGTATTCATGGAGCCGAGCAGCTGGGCATGCTCTTTGTGGTGGTTCCAGAAGCCCAGGCAGAGTAGTCTAAGATAACTGGCTGTATTTTCCTGGCTACCTTGATTGTGAACAAGGACTTAGAAGGGAAAGTCTGGCCACAGGCAAACCTCTGTCTTTCTCCCATGAGACAGGACTGAAAGTTGACCATGTGAAGCTTTTCTCTAAACTGCACAACATGCAGAGATTTGAGGCACTTGAAATTAATCTGGTAACACTGGCCCACGACACAACATTTTAGTTCCCATAAATCCCATATTTTGCTAGACCTTTTTCCATATTTCTCCTTTTGAAATGTTGGTTTGCCATTAGAGCAAATCATATATTCAAGATGGTTGTTGTGAAGTATTTAATTACTTTTTGCTGCATTACATATTTTGCTATTTCATAAAATACCTTTTACTGGTATTTGAAATAATAGATTTAGGAAGGGGAACACTGACTACAGGTTTTCCTCCTATGCTAACCTACAAGCTTCTTATTTTGGAAATGTGATCTGAGTTTGAATGTTTCAACAGAGCAGTGCTATTATATTTTGGTCAGTCATTTGTCTAATAGTTACTTAGTGAAATCATTATCAGCCCAACAAACCAAGTTCAAACAAAGGGAACTGCTCCATCTAGAGTTCCGTCTTGCACATAAGCTTATTAAATATTTTAATCAACTATTTCAGTGGCTGTCATGGCCTCTAGCATTAGCTTTCTCTGTCTTTGTTATTTCAATAATTTAGGAAAAATGAATCTACCAACGACCTTGAAAAACCGTGGTTCATGTGATTTGGTGATCTCAAAATAATTATAAATATCTGAGGGAAAGATATGCACATAACAAAAGATAACTAATTTTGAAATGGTGTACTGCATGAAAAAGTGTTTTCCAGAGATGAGGTGCTCAGATTCTGATTTAAAACATGAAAATGGTATTCCTGTGATTATTATTCCTGTGATGATTATTCTGGTAATTTTATCAAAGCTTGTCTAAATCCAGTGCAAATTTCTGCAAATACTTATTTCATAAGTAAATTCTAGTGGGAATGAGTTCCACAGCATATTAACATATCATCAAAAACTATACTGATATATATAGATATAGATATAGATATAGATAGATACAGATATAGATATCTATCTTGTTTTAATTTATTCAAAGTTCTTTAAGTTTTGTATTCACATAAATTATCATTCCTGTATTGGTCTTCTCCTGATTTGCTTTATTCTACTCAGCATATCTGAATATCTATCTCACTAATTTATATAATTTCCAAATTGAAACAACAGCAAACAAGTCTTTTTGGATTTCTGCTCTCACTGTACCTCTCCTTGATATGTTTTTACCTTCTCTTTTCTTTTTTTCAAGTACATTTTTTCAAATTAGATAGTTAAAACTGAAAGCATTTACTAAGATGAGAAAATTGGTAATTGCATTAGTCAAATCTTGTGCAATGCTACATCAAGAGAATAATTTTAAGACGTTTTTGTACAACTCAAAAAACTAGGAGGTAAAAGATCTCTCTAGAGAAAAATCACATAAGAATATGTCAGAATTTAGTACAGGTTGGGAAGTGAGGGGTGGGAAAATGAGAGGCTCATGCCAGCCAAGCCATGACAGCCACCTTTCTGCCTGCTCTCAGCCCTTACAAACAAGACGTGGTCTAAGCTGATTTAGCCCAGCCAAGCTGAACCGAATTACTCTGCAGCTGCAAAGAGCTATCTGAGTGTGAGCAGCAACCACAGAGCAGCTACAAATGAGAGCTTGTTTGCATTTATCAATCTCAGAGCTAAGTACAGCAAAGGCAACTTCTTTGCTGAGTCAGCTCGCCTGTTGTGAGTGCTGCTCTGCTCTCGCCAGGCTCTTGCTGCTGCCCCTGGTTTAGAGCTAACTTCTACCATAATGCTACACAGCAGCTCCCCAAATCCTACATCTCCTGATCAGACAACACTACTGTATTTGCTTTTATCACAGTGTGACTGGGGTTAAAGATGGAGCTCTGAGTCCAGGCTGGAGGTGGGAAGTAATCCTAGCAATATCTGGAAATAAAGCAGAAAAATACTATGTTGACTGTCCCCATGGAATAGTAGATGAACCAAAAATACCCCTACTGGAATAAGTCTTCTAAATTTTAGGGCCATGTTGTTCAAGCAAAGAATATCAGAAGGTTTGTTAATTTTTCTAAATGCCCAAGGCATGATGAAACTCAAAGCTATTATTCTGAAACAATGTACACAACGTTATTCATAACAAAGAGATCTCATCTTGGATTTGTAGACTCTTGAAACTATATACACAAGATATATAATTAGAAGTGGCACTGCACTTCTTACACTTTTTAATCTTCTTCTTGATTGAATTCAATGACTTGGGTATGGATGCCTGTGCTGGTTTTAACACCACCAGGAAATCAAACTCCAAATAAGCCATTCCCCTTCTCCTGCCCCTTCTGGTGAGGGAGGGATTAAAAAGCAGACAGAAAAAAAGGCTGAGATAACAATTTACTAAAAGCAGAAAGCAATGGAATAAGACACACAATTACAGCATCAACATTAACAGAAAAAGGTATATATATATACAGATATCAAAAAAAGAAAAGAAAGGCATTTTACCCTCAAAAAGGTATTTTCCAGTGGGAACAAAACCAAGATGGCTGACAGTCCCTTCAGGTCAGGTCCACGTGGTTTCCCCAGACAGAGGCACTGTGGCGCCCACACAGTGCTAAACTCCTAAACTCTGTAATCAGGACAATGCCCCCTCCACACCAACTGAATGTTGGATGCCCCATCCCTTGAAGTGTTCAAGGCTGGGTTGGATGGGATTCTGAGAGACCTGACCTAGTGAAAGGTGTTCCTGCCCACAGCAAGCCTGTTGGATCTAGACGATCTTTAAGGTCCCTTCTAAACCAAACCATCCCATGATTTAATGTTTCTATTAATTATACTCCAGACAAGCAATTATCTGACCAATCTTTACAATCTTTCCAAAAACAGAATTAAAAATGGTTTAAGCTTTACTTTTCTCTGTCAGGGTCATTGGCGAGTAAAACAGCGTGTATTTTATTTATATAAAACAGCATAATCAAGATAAAATGGCAAAGACTCAACCAAAGCTGAAATATGCAGTTGTTCTTCAATGTTTCCATGGAATATTTATCTGGTAATGATAGCCTGTCTATTTCATATGCTAAGTAAAAATCAAGTATCTTATTTCAGTACACATTTTCTAATGTAAGAACAGGTACTTCGGGATTCCAGAGGAATTAAGAGAAAAAAAAAACCCTGTCCTACTCCTGTTTAGTTCTACATAAAAAATTAAATTTAAAAAAAAAACTCAAGTGGAATGTTTATTTTTTTCTTGGAATTTTTCTGTTCTAGATATCTCTTAACATTTTCAGAAGGTAACATGTCAGTAACCAGAAACAAGTAGGAAAAATTAATGTGATGGTTTAACAGGACTGATAGAACAGGGGCAAGTGGTACTTAGGTGCCCAGGGAAGTAATAGTAGTAGCCTGAATTTATTTCTTTTCTTCTTTTAAATTTAGTTTATACCAGATCAAAATACTGCCTGGAAAAATGCCAGCCTGTGGTCTTTTACAGATAATGTCATTGATGTTTCAAAGAACTTTCACAGTAAAATACAAAATTCATCTGCAGTGAGCCTACTTGTATGATATTTGCCTCGTGAAGTAGTTCCATAAGTGAAGGAAAGCACTCACACACGAGCTGCAATTTATTGCCAAGACTGTTCTGAGGAACCCAGCTGGCAGACTGGATTTCTTTAAAGAACAAAACAGAAAGGTTATTTTATGAATCACATAGGCACAAGAAGGATCTCTGTGAAGTTGCTTGCAGTTATTGTAAAGTACGCCTAGGTTCCTGGCTCAGAGACAGGGTTCAGGTGAGGCTCAGACCACATTGTCCCTCTGGGAGAGTGCCGCTTCCCCTGAAAATAGGTCATAAGACTTTTGAGAATATGTCCAAACAGACTGGAAACTGCCTTACCAGTTAAAATTTCTAGTTTATAAAGAACACTTAAAGCTTATCTTAATTCTGAAATACATCCACTTCAACTGTCCTGTCATTCCACAAAGCATCTACTTCAACTTGACACTGAGATAGATACAGGGCACGTTTTTAAAGAGACACTTTTCAGTAATTTAGTTCTAAATAAAATAATCATTATGGGCAGGGAACCCAGGGGGGAAGTTCACTGTAATTTGATCCCCCTCTACTAATTGAATTCTTTTTTTTCAACTGTCCATTTAATCTTTGATACTTATTTTGACATTACCAGTGGGTGGGGGGTGTAACACTCTCTCTGCTCAGGGCCAAATAAGCCTTTCAAAGATATTTTACAGTCACTAGCACATTCTCTAGCAATAGCCAATAAATATACATAAAAAGAAATAGCAATGAGCCTGAGGAAATACAGGCATGGGCTGTATTTAATCTCTGGGTCACAAGTTCCCCACCCTTCTGGTTCATGGTAGAGGAAGAATTATTAAAGATTGCTACTGATTGGGCTACTAAACCTACAAATTAATCCCACTTTGAAATCCACTTAGTATTCTGTAGGCAGGTAGGCTTAAGAAAACAAACATATAAATACAATGAAGGAAATGTACAAGAGATTATTGCATCCACACTGGGAAGCTGCAGTGGCATTATCAGATCACATGGGTGGGAGTCTTCATCTGCTGAAAGGTGGGAAGGCTCATCACAGGAATCTGGATAGGTTGGATTGATAGGCCAAGACCAATGATGTAAGGGTCAACAAGGCGAAGTGCTTGGTCCTGCTCTTGGGCTACAAAAGCCCCATGCAGCCCTACAGGCTGTGGGCAGAGTGCTGGAAAGATGCCTGGAGGAAGAGGACCTGGGGGTGATGGTCAATAGCAGCTGAACAGGAGCCATCCAGTGCCCAGCTGGCCAAGAAGGCCAGTGGCATCCTGGCTTGTGTCAGAAACAGCATGGCCATGAAGACCAGATTGTCCCTCTGTACTTGGCACTGGTGAGGCAACACCTCAAATCCTGTGCTCAGTTCTGGGTCCCTCAATTCAAGAAAGACAGTGACGTGCTAGAGTGTGTCCAGAGAAGGGCAACAGAGATGTTTGAGGGTCTGGAGCACAAGTCATAAGGGGAATAGCTGAGGAAGATGGTGGTGTTCAGCTTGGAGGAAAGAAGACTGAGGGGAGAGACCTTGTTGCTTTTTACAAGTACCTGAAAGGACACTGTGGCAACATAGGGGTCAATCTCTTCTCCCAGGCAACCAGTGGCAGGACAACACAAAATGGCCTCATTCTGTCCAGGGGAGGTTTAGATTGGACATCAGGAAGAATTTCTTCACTGAAAGAGTGGTTAAGGATTGCAATGGGCTTTCCCAGGACGTGGTAGAGCAACCATCCCTGGAAGTGTTTCAAGAAATGACTGGACATGGTACTTAGTGCTACAGTTTAGTTGACATGGTGGTATTTGGTCAAGGGTCAATGATCTTGAAGGTCTTTTCCAACCTTAATGGTTCTATGATTCTATATTCCGCTTTCATATTAAAAAGAGGGAAAAAGATTGCTGGATGTGTGACCAGATACTGTTTTTTAAAAAGTGAATGGCAAGAAAGATAACAGAAGTTTTCAGCAAAAAGAGTATGTATTTGACTCAGATTATACCAATACTGTATCTGTTACAGGGTGCTGTTGGGCAGACCCTAAGCCTCCTGTGATTCACAGCAACCTCTTGCTATGTTAGCTCTGGTGAGCCACTGCACACCTGTGGATTTGTTCATGTGGCTTCGCAGTGCAAGGCTGCAGGATATGTGTGTGTGGCATTTCCAACTCATTGTTAATGTATCAGCAGCTCATCGTGTTATCACTGGTGCTGTCACACACGGTGGTTCTTTTAAACACCAGGTTCATATATAACGATAAAAATACCTGTTATATTGGAAACATGGCTTAGAAATACAGCAAGTTACTAGCCTTCTAGTTTATGGGTAAAACTTCAAAGAGCTAATGTTAGAAGTTACAAGTAAAAAAATAAGGAAATATGTCCAATTTTATATTTTATTATTTATATTTCAATATTATTATTTTTATATTTTATTTATTTATAAACTTTAGGATTTTTAAGAAGAATTAATTTTGGGGTGTCCTAAGACAGGGATAAGCAATATAAAATTAAGCACTATTGAATTCATTGCAATTCTGGATTCATTACCTTGCATAATGGTTGATGTCTTTCTTCTTTTTTACATTAATGAATTTCTGGGATTTTCAAGGCGATTTAATCTGTTATTGATTGAAAGGAAATATATGTCAGTTTCACCCTTTGAGCAAGGCTAACAAATAACCTACTACCAACATTTTGCACACCATGTCACATTTTTAGAATTTGTTCCATGCTTGCGTACAGTTGCATTTATTCACCCTAACTTACAGCACCTGTTGCATATACCAAGTTTTACATTTATGTGTCCACAGCCCAAGACTGCCAGTCTTTGAACAGCCTCTCTACTGTAAAAGAAGACTGATGAAAATGCCTGCAAGCAATTAGCAGGACTCTCTATTCATAGTGTCAGCAACATCAATTTTCTCATTGCTAGTAGAAAAACTGAGTTTGATGTAAACTGAACAGGAACTGTGACTGCTCAGCTTTGCACTTAATGGACCTTAAGAGTATTATTATTATAACCTTGGCATATGCATCAAAGTCCCTGTGCAAGGTAACTGTGGATACAGTACTAGGTCTATATAAATGTCATACTTCCCAATGTCAGTTAATCACTTTGCAGTTCCTTGCAGTTCTGTCTACTATAATGTGTTTCAGCAACAGCTAAAATTATAAATTCATGCCTCCCACCTTTTATTTGAAATATGTCAGACATATTGTAGGCCTTCTTGAGTTTGAAACTGTGGTATAATCATCTCACACAAACTAGTCTGAGTCATTTGTACTGTTCAGGAAAAACAAACACATGTATTGATGCAGCATGTTTAAAACATTTTAACTTGTCATCTTAACGCAAATTATAGCAACTGCTTTCCAAGAAAATAATGAAAAATTATTAAAAAAAAACCAAGAAAAACACCAAATAGCAAACCAACTGCAAAGGATGTTTGTTGGACAAGGAGAACAACGTTGAATTTGATTTCACAAAAATGACATACCAGTGCTCCTTGGAGGCCAGAAGACATGACTTCAAATGTGTCAAGCCTGTAATATTGGATTTTCAGAACATCTGTGCAATTCCAAGCAGAATATCCACGTAATCAAATATCTCACTCTTGGTATCCAGATCAATCAGACGAAAATTAAGGATAAGCTTGAACATATGTATTGGGTTTGCATGGCCAAGCTTTGGTAACGGTGGCTTCTGTGAGAAGTTGCCAAAATCTTCATCCATGTCTGGCAAAGCCAATCCCTGGCAGCTTCAAAGATGGACATTCCCCTGGCAAAGCCTCAGCCCAATCAAAAATGGAGGAAATGCCTCTGTGGTCACATACTTAAGAAAAACAACAACAAAAAAACCATTATAGCTCAGATGTGATTGTAGCCAGAGAAGAGCGGGGTGAGAATATGTGAGGAGAACAGCTCTGCAGACACCAAGGTCAGTGAAGAAGGAGCTGAGATCCCCCTACAGTCTGTGGTTCAGACCATGGTGAGGTAGCCGTGCCCCTGCAGCCCATGGAGGTCCATGGGAATGCAGAGATCCACCTGCAGCCCATGGAGGAGACCCTCACCAGAGCAGGTGAATGCCTGAGAGGAGTCTGTGAGCTTGTGGGAGACTTGTTCTGGTGCAGGCTCTTGGCTGGGACCTGCAGACCTGTGGAGAGAAGAGCTCATGCTGGAGCAGGTTTCCTGGTAGTACCTGTGATCCTGTGGGGGACCCTCGCTGGAACATCCTCTTCTTGGTCCTTGAAGCACTGCACCCATCAGAAGAATGGCCCATGTTGAAGTCAAGTTCATGAAGAACTGTTGCCCACTGGGTGGACTCACACTGGAGTTCATGGAGAACTGTCTCCTGTGGGAGGGACCCCACGGTGGAACAGGGGAAGGATTCCTCTCCCTGAGCAGTGGGAGAAACAATATGTGATGAACTGACCATAACCCCCATTTCCCACCTCCCTGCACCACTGGGTGGAGGAGGTAGAGCTGGAAAGGAGGCAGGGATTGGGAAAATGTATTTTTAGGGTCTTGTTTTATTTCTCATTATCCTGCTCTGATTTTGTTAGTAATAAATTCAATGAATATCTCTAATCCCAGCCTGTTTTTTCTGTGATGGTATTTGGTAAGTGAACTCTCAGTCCTTACCTCAACTCATGGACCATTTGTTTTCTCTCCCCTGTCCAGCTGTGGAGGGCTTTTGTGGGTGCCTCGAATCCAGCCTGGGTCAAAACACTACTGCCTCTTTAACCCATCTATTGCAAATGTTTTACTTTGACAACATTCTGAACAAAACATTCAGAAGTTTGTCTGGATAACTGAAGTATTAACCTAAATACAGGTCAAAGTGACAATGCTTTTGCCCGATATTGTCTGTCTAGTCTATCATGCCTTTAACAGGGTGTTGAGAGAAGGTAAATTCACAGCTCTGAAGGAAAGAATAATGACTTCCCAGCTGCACATAGGGAGAGTGATTCTGAAAGGTATGGTCTCCACAGAGGTCAGCATTTAAAAATGCTAGTGGTATCCACCTGGAACAATGTTTCATTTTAACTTTTGGTTATGGGATCAGAAATAGGAAGAGCAAAAGATGACATAGTTGTACTTCTTTCCACTCAATCTCGATATTGTTCCTACCCTCCTTTTGAAGAATATTTACTATCATTTCACTGGAGTTTGACATGAACTAGTGCATCAGAGAGTTCTCACCTCCAACAAAAAAAGACCTTTCCTAATCCTCTTTATTCCTTTCAGAACAGCAAGTTTTGAACTGCAGGGAACTTGTCTGGGGCAGGCAAAATTACGTGTCTTCTGGTGTATTGAAAAAAATGCAACATCTTCTCTTTTTCTGGAGAGAGAATTGGGATAGCCACAACTCAAAATAACAAAGTGATATTTCTTCAGGAAAAATCCTCCCTAAACAATGAATTTATGGTAGAAAATATTGAAAAGAAATATTAATCAATCCATATGAACTCTCTGTCAAACACACACAGAGTTATAAGCACATGAAAGTGTGACAAAACCATCACCAGCCAGCATTCAGAAGACCTAAAAAGTTGCTTCCTGCTAAAATGAGTATCCATCACCTCAATTTTGATGACTCGCAAACTTAGAAACTGTTTCCTAGCCAATCTGCAGCATTAGTCTTGCCCCTGTTTCCCTCCATTCACTGCTGAGTAATAAAGTATACACATCCTTTTTGTCTGTACAGTTTTGTATATCAAGCCAGAATACAAATTTGCTCATACATGCAGATTTCAGCTTCTGCACTATAATTCCAGGGGATCTCAGTATCCGTTTCTGTACAAAGTAAAAATAATAAAAAAATTAGGTGAGCAAAATTGTGCCCTCTTTTTTTATATATATAATTGGCAATGTTCATTATCTTTTTTCCTTCTTCTTTTTCTCTTTTGCCTGTTACAGGTAGACAAAGCTCTCTTTCAAAAATGCTTTTATCTTTATGACATAAAAACTGTGATCAGACAGGGTGAATGATTCCACTGAATTTTGTTCTGAACTGATCTTTTCTTGTGTAAGAAATGAACTGTAATCAGAACACAGAAAATTATGCTTCTTTAAAATATTTTATTCCTTAAAAAGTGGTTCACATGAAGAGTATAAATATAAAATAACAAGATATGAACTTTCAGTCACAAGATTCTTTTTCTCTCTTATTTATTATAATTTGAAGCTATTATTAACAATGTATATCAAGTGTTAAGTGATTTGTTCCTTGTAGAAGCTGTAACAATTTTATACTCTGATTATTAGTGACAGACAGAATTACAGAATCAATCAGGTTGGAAGGGACCACAGGGGATCATCTGGTCTAACCTCCCTCCTCAAGCAGGGTCATCCTAGAGCCCATGGCTCAGGATTGTGTCCAGACAGTTTTTGATATCTCCCTTGAGGGAGACTCTACAACCTCTCTGGACAATCTGTTCCAGTGCTTGGTCACCTTCACAGTAAGGAAATTCTTCCTCATAGTCAGGTGGAACTTCCTGTGCATCAGTTTGTGCCCATTGTCTCTGGTCCTATTGCTCAGCACCAAGAAGAGCCACCATCCCTTCAGATTTTGCTTATATAGACAAGATCCCCTCTCTGCCTTATCTTCTTCAGGTTGAGCAGGTCCAGGTACCTCAGACTGTCCTCGTAACTGAAGAACTCTAGACCTCTAATAATCTTTGTAGCCACCCGCTGGACCCACTCCAGCAGCTCTGTGCCTCTCTTGTCCTGAGGAGCCCAGAACTGGGCATGGAACTCCAGATGTGCCTCACGAGGGCTGAGGAGAGGGGCAGGATCACTCCCCTTGACCTGCTAGCAATGCTCTTCCTAATGCACCCCAGGGCACCATTGACCTTCTTGGCCACCAGGGCACCCTGCTGGCTCATGGACAGCTTGTTGTCACCAGGACCCCCAGCTCCTTCTCCACAGAGCTGCTTCCCAGCAGATCAGCCCCCAGCCTGTGCTGGTGCCTGGGGTTATTCCTCCCCAGTGCAGAACCCTGCTTTTGCCCTTGTTGAATTTCAGACAGTTCCTCTCTGGCCATTTCTCCACCCTGCTGAGGCCCTCTTGAAGGGCTGCACAGTCCTCTGGGGTGTCGGCCACTGCTCCCAGCTTGTGTCATCAGTGACCTGCTGAGGAGGCAGCTGTCCCTTTGTCCAACTAATTGATTAGTAAGTGAAATAATATTGGGCCCAGTATAGAACCCTGTGGGGATACCACCCATGTCAGGAAGTGGCAGGCTTCCAACAAGACCTTGTGAAACTGATTAGGACCCTTTAAGATCTACCATTCCACCCCCTCTTACTGTCCACTCATCCAGGCCACACTTCCTGAGTTGCCTATGAGGATGTTACGTGATACATCGTCAAAATCCTTGCTGGAGTGCAGGTACATGATCATACAGGCAGTTGTGTCATTGTAGAAGGCAATAAGGTTGGTGACACACAGAGCGAAATAAAGTTTGATGGAAGGTATCACATGGCCAACAGCAATTTTATAGTCAATGAAATCAAATGACATTAAACAAAATTTTATTGTACTTCAAGTTTGCATTTCACTTGTTTTCATTTTTTTCCCTCATTTGCTTTTTAATCAAAATATTCATGTTTTAAGTAGGTTTGTGATGCAGGCACATAAAAATAGATTAAAAGAAGTATTCAAAATGATATTTTAAATGGACCCTAAGATTCTTGATTCTTTTAGTAGATTTTCTTGTTAACTGTTCTCTGGCTTTCTTGTCTCACTACAAACTGCTTTGTAGCAGTGCTCAGTACATTTAGCAATAATGCTGCATCCCTCTGGTCTTAAACAAAACTCAGAAAAACAATCTGGGTGAAACCTCTGCACATTTCTGTCTTGGACACCCAACAAAATAATTTAAATGGTGATCTAGCAGCAGAACAATTAATGAAGTGGTATCCAATAATGTCATAGACACAGAGGAGGAAATGAAGCTGCAAAACTTACTACAGCATTGGTCAAACATTCTTGCAGCTGGAAATTCATGTATGTGACCTATGTATAATGGATATTTTGCTATTTTGTTTCAGTATCTGAGTTATAAGAGTTTCATATAAATGGTATCCCTGCAAAAAATGGCAATGAACTTCACGTTATTCTGGATAGCTTAAGTATATTTCCCTTAACTCTATTTTTATGGTAATTCTGAATTTCTATACTAAGCCTTCAGCATGCCATGTCAACTGAGACCCAGAAAAATATAGAAATAGGTTTTGTATGCTTTTTGAGCATAACCACTCCTTAAATTTGTGACATATATAGAATTGTGGTTATTGATGTATATATTGATAAGCATATATTTTATACATTTTAACAGCCCATACACCAAATACAATAGCATATTCATATAAGTAACAATATAATACTTACTATAATTTTACATAGTTACATATTACATATGCATAATGCAGCAAAATGAATATAGTGTAGAAACTTTAGAGGACAAGAAAGATTGTGTCATACTTTTTATACTTTCCCTCCAACATCCTTTGGGTATTCAAAACTAAGGAGCAACTGTAGGCTTTGTTCCAAAGGGTAGCATCATCTCTATGAATGTCCAAAGGCATTTTTTTACCTTGGAACTACTAGTAGATATGAAACTACTAAACTCGGAGAATGTGTCTTGGGGTGATGTTATGATATTCCTGTATTCTCTATCGTTTGCGTATATGCTTAGAAATGTGGTCCTGTAGCTTTAATTGCATCCAGCAGCTGAGAGAAACTGCTGGGCATGGGTTGTTTTGAAACTCTCCCCCAGGCTTCTCGGCCGAGGAGCGAGGGGGAGGAAGGGACATTGCTGGCTCTGGCTGCTGCGGTTGCAGTGGTTGCTGCTAGGTTTTCTTCCCTTGGATTTGGTTTTTTTCCCTTTTTTTTTGTCCCTGTTCTGGATTTTTGTTATTCCAGACTGTTTTCTCTTTTCTCGCCCAAGAAACCGAGAAGCCCTCAGAGGACAGTAGACAAGAATCCCCCAGGGAGCCACCGGAGCAACTTCATCCAGCTCTCCGGGGACCTTAGGAAAAGGACACCTGAAGAAAAGGACACATGAGGGAAAGGACACTCAAGTTCTTCAGCTGTTTACTCAGATCTAATAATTTGGGGTTGTTTTGTTTTGTTTTTTTTTTCCCTTTCCCCTTCCCTTGTGCCTTACAGGGCACCCTGCATGTTTTATTAAATAAACAGTTGGTTTTGTTTTTTTTTATTTTTTCCCACTTTCATCCAAGAAATTCTGTTGTGGTGGGGGAGGGGGTGTCAGAAACCTTTGCTTTGGGGGAGGCGTTTTATTCAGAGCACTTTCCACCTAGAACATTTGTCTCTAACCCAAGACAGAATGATAGCCAGAAAAAATCAGGAGGAAAGGAAAATGAAAGAAGCAGTTAATATTAACAGTCTACAGAGCATGAACAAGTAAGGAAGAAAAATGAATCCTAACATCAGAAGTGGAAAAGAAGCCAGGGAGAGGGAAAATCAATGAGAGCTATGATGTCCTTGATTATTTTGTTTCCAGTTATTCCTTAAGTAACCCAAATTCTGGTAAACATATGAAACCATTTAAAGTAGAACTTGAAAACTGACAGAGATTTAGTGACTTCAGTTCTCATACAAATCCTTTACTCACTACACTGAAAATCTTGTCAGAAAAATATAAGCATAATAAAAGCACACTTCTGCCCACTAGCTGGAACTTTTAGCTCTTGACCCACTTCCTTGAATGAGCTATAACAAGAGAAAGAGTGAGACTTTTCCATTCACTTTGAAGAAAACATATACTTCTATGGCGTTCAGTGACCTAAAAGTGTTTCTCTTTGAAAACTGGCGACCCTAAACCACAATCAGATGTAAAACTCACTCATTGCATACAGAAATCAATCCCTCCTTATTCTCAAACTTTTAAAGCTTTTCTTTTTCATCTACCTGTTCAATATGGAACATTTATTTTTCCTTCACTATAATGTGACTCAGGACATAAATGTGACACAAAAGGAGTTTCACACTTCGACTAAAGCTAAGCATAAACTTCTGCTTTTTAAAAATTGCTAATGTTGGAACAGCTTCTATTTCTTCTTGAAGCTAGAGGAGGTATCCAGATTATTTAAAATGCTCATTCTCAGTGTTCTTATGGGAAGTGGAAAATGTTACTATGATATGTGTGACAAAGGAGCAATATTACCTAGTCAGTAGACAAAGAGTTGGAAAAAATTTGGTTCAGAGTGCATGCATAAGACAAATGTGATAATTTTCATACGCATGATAATTTTAAAAAATTTATTGCAGGAGAAATATGTAATTTCCATATTAACCTCAACAGAATATTTTGAAAAAAAATTCCTAGACAAACCTTTGTCAGAATGCTTTAAGGGAGTGGATTGCTGTGGATTGCCAGAGATACTGTATCAGAATTTTATTTCAAGGTGAAGCATAAGAACAAGTAACTTGTTTGCCTGAAAAATGTCTTGGTTAACACTCTGAATTTGTAATTGCCATATTAATTTTGCAATGAGCTATTTTTAAAATGTAAAATACATGAACTCCAAGAAATCAGCATCAAAACACAGTACTTTCAAAAAATTGAAACAAGATGAAGCTTGGTTTTTTTTTTAATTTCAAAGACAGAAGGGAACATTTTTTCTTAGCTAGGAAATTTTAAATGTCTTGTTTCCATAAGAACACCAGGTTTTTAAATCTAAAGTTGTTTACCAAAAAAATCTCCCAAGCTCTCAGCAATCCTATTGCAATAAAGGGAAAATGAGGGACATGTTAAATTGTTGCAGCTGTTTGTTTGCTATTTACTGTTTTGATTTGTGTATATATGTTATAACGGGTGACAGTGACAGAGGTGGAGGGAATCTGGGAAGAACTGCACCAAAAAATCTCCACTGAAGCTCACCACCAGACCCCAAATATGTGGAACATAATGTAAAACACTGGAGAAGGTAAAAAAGGTGCAAGCCTTTTGTTATCCCATTGTTGCACATGTTATACCTCACCTGTTACACTCTGCAGAGCTCAAGAAAGCCTCGTGAGGGTGATGAGGCCATCCTTATGCACACATAGTTTTCACCTCTGGTAGGTAGAAACTGATGTAAAAATTTTTAATGTTCATGTTCAATGACAGCCTCTGTAACACATTTGGTTACATTCTCCACCTTCTATACATTTTCTAAACATCAATGCTATACGTGAATATAGTGCACTGCTTGCACAACCATTTCCTCCCATCCAAAACACATTTCAATTGTTTTGGTGCATGGTGAGGATCTGTAGTGAAATTCCTCCCTCAGATCCAACTGTATGAACCTATTGGCCTCAGTAAAGTTTCAATTGTTTTATACGTAAAAACAAAATACAGTCTGCTATATTTCTACCTTTGTATATTTATTTAAGAAACTAAAGCAGACTTGAGTGAACTCCAGTTCTGTTATCTGCAATTACATTCTGTACATCTAATAGTAGGCCTGTTTCGAGCTCAGCTACCACTATTTCACAGAGCAGCAAGGCTCCACCAAACTAAACTTGTTATCAAAAACCATTTTAATGTCATCATTCCCAAAAGAGTGCCCTAAAAAACAGGGCTTGTTCAAAATTTCCATTTTTTCTGTGGTGTTCTTTAGTTTTATTTCATTTAGCAAGTATAAGCAATGAGCAGGGGTATATTTGCAAGATATCTTTTAGTTTTCAGTCTTGGAAAAAAAAGGTCTTATGTTGTATGTCTGGAGAGGTACAACAAAGCTGGTGTATGGTCTAGAGGATAAACCCTAGAAGGAGCAGCTGAGGAAGATGGGGATGTTTATTGGCCAGGTATTGGCCTCTTCTCCTGGACAGCTAGTGACAGAACAAGTGGAAATGGACTCAGCCTACACCAAGGGAGGTTCAGACTGAACATCAAGAAATTTTTTTCACTGAAGGGGTGGTTAAGCACTGGGACAGGCTTTCCAGGGAGATGGCGGAGTCAGCATCCCTGGAATTGTTCAAGAAACAACTGGATGTAGAACTTGATGCTATGGTTTAGTTGGCGTGCTGGTGTTCAGTCAGAGGTTGGACTTTGAGATCTTGGAGGTCTTTCCCAACCTTAATAATGCTATGATTTTGATTTTTCTATATAAGGCTGTTTTGACATTTTTCTTTATAAAGCTTTAATTGACATTAGTAAAATATTAAAGGAGATTGGGGATCTGATCCTTCCAAAACTGAAGTCCATGTGTAATTCAAAGCATTTGTTTAGTTCCCTTAAAGTTAGCAACACTCTTATAAGAAAATAGCATTAATACATCTAAAGAGCATAATTACAGAATTTGAGGCAGAAATACAATTGCATATACTATAAAATCATAGAGAAAGTGACTGAAAAATCTCCAGTTTTTCTCCTGGGACAAAACAGAACCAAGACAGTACCCTTCTCAATGCCAGTCCTGCCCTGTCAGTACTGTGCTACTCCCAAAATTTCCTAAGAACAAATGGTGTTTTAGTAGGAATTGGACAGTGTACCTTAAAATAGAATGGTGTATGAGTTGGTGTCCTGAGATCTAATCTTCTTCTGCTATGGTAATACCACTTCTGCTTTCTGTGTTTCTCTTGATAAAAGGCACTTGTGATCAGTGACTCCCTTGAAATTAATTGATATAAACACATATTTTAGACAGGTAGTATGTAAAGGTAGCACCATTCTACTGTGCAGCACAGCAAGCTGAAATCTCTGCAAAAGGAATAACCAGAACATAGTTAATTGAAAGCGCTGTAGAAGCTACTTTTGAACCTAAAATCTGCCAGAAATATAGAATTCAAAAAATCAATTAAAATAAGGTTTTGACAGAATTCTTGATTTTATTTAAAGTAGTAAATTATATCTATTACTAAATAAAGAAATCCTTTACTAAAGAAGAATTAAACACAATGAATGATAATCTTCATAGTTTTCAAATGAGTGTTTTCAGTTCCCTTCCCACTTATCAGACATCAATAATACTGTCTGGATGAAGGACATATAGAATTTGGAAAAGAAAGACTATTTTAAAAGATAAAGAGTAACAGTGGCAGATATAAAAGTCAGAAGTTTTGCAAGTGGCATTTTTTTCGGAAGTGTAACTGCCAAAGTAAATAATATTGTACATGCACAGATATTCACAAACTAATATGCATTATGTGTACATATGCAGTTTGAAAAGTCTTATAAAATATGCAATTATAATATGCAAATACAGCACACTATTCAGAAGTTCATTAAGTCCTTTGAAACAATAAAAGTCAAAAATTTCAACACAAGTTTGCAGGTAAATTTGTTTTGATATAATGCTGATATAATATACTGTGAGAACTTCATAACAAGAAAATGTTTTGTGTCATTAAAAACACACAATTTATATCTAATTGAATCTATATGACTATATTATTTTCTTCATTTTTTAAAAGGAATGTATACTACTTATTTTACCTAGGTTTTTAGAAAGAGGGAAACATAAAAAAGGGGAAGTAGAAAATCTTTGAAATTCAAGGATCATCACTGATTGGTCTCCATGATGATATTTGTCAATTGATGTCAAATGTGGTAATAAAAAAAATTAATTGCACATTTAAATGTGTTTAAAGTTTCCCAAATGAAAACCTGTTCTACACTATCAAAAAGCTCTTCTGTCAACAATATTGGTACTGAGAAGCAATGGAAATTTTATCTGTTCCATATATTCTCACATGTTAACTAATCTTGATATATATTCACAGGGGATTAAAAATGCATTAAGTCTCAATCAATAAAGTTAGGACTGCTAAATTCTTATTTTGTATTTTAAGAACTATTTTCTTATTGCTGCATAATGATCTGTATTTATCTTTGAAAGTTGTGTATTTAGTGAAGTAAGGGAGTAATGTTTCATAAGGTATTAAATAGCTATGAATTTAACAGATAATTCTTTTAACATTACTGAAAGATGACTTATTGGGGGAAAAATAATATCTTGTCTATCTGTAAGCAGATGCACACTCAATATTTCCAAAAAATCTAGCTTTTCCTGAAGACCCAGATGTAAATTCTAGGAACAGCTAATGGAACTGTTGAACACAACCCCATTTTCTATGTATTTAATAAACCCCACCAATATTAGTGCTTAAAAAAAATCATTAAGACTGTAAAGTCAAACACACAGCAATGCTGTTCCGGATTTAGAACTGAATATGCAATCCTTACCTATCCTGCTTTAAACTCCTAATAGAAGTGTTTGCCTTTTTCATGGTATAGCAAACTTTTTGAATCCCAGATTCAAGTAACTGCCCCAAAAAGCAGACTAGAGCTTCTGAAAGGGAAGCTTAACCATTCTTTTAAGGCAAAAAGATACTATCTCCCTTCTGCAGTAATGCAAATGTCTGAACTTCTTTCAGAGAAACAATGAGGAATAAACTATTGAGAACATTCTGCAATGGAAATTTAGTTTGTAAAATTTCAGCCCACATGGTTTGGTTATAACAACTATATAAGCAAATGAGAAAAGCTCAGAATGAGAATTTATGGACAATTTTGTCTATAAAGCATAATATTTTCAATCCCATGAATAAAGTCAAGTGTCTGAAATAAATGTGAATGAGATCAAGATTCTGTTTTAAATCTATTGTAAACTAAAATTCTTCCAACTCCTTTGGGGCAACAGGACCTTTGTGACCTTTGTTTAGAAGATATGCATTATCCAAATCTAAGAGTGTAAATATTACCAAAAATTTTGGTAAGCTTAAAATCCAAGCTGTGATAAATCTGACTTCTGCAAATTTTTTCCTCCTGTAAAGTATCAGATCACCAAGGCCAGCTAAATTCTTATTCTTTTCTCAAGTTTCATGTGTTTTCCATCTAATAAAGAAGAAGAAAGCTGTGTTTGTTTAACTTTGACTTGGATATCTTGCTGAAGGTGTAATTTAATTACTATTTACTTCTGAGTGCAAATTGCAGAACAAGAGATCAATTAATTTGAGTAAAGAAACATAAATCTTATACAAAAAATAAAACTTATATTGAATTAACAGAAGAATAGCTGAGCTCTCCCTGTTGTGAGTATTGAGGGTCACTTCCTTCAATCCTTGCCTGGGGACACTAAAGGTATTACCCATGCTCTCCTGATATTGGCCACTGCCCTTTTGTCTGATGACTCTGTTTTGCTGTCACCTGACATTTTTTTGCAGACTATGTGAGAGTATGAAGCATATTTTCAATATCTGTAGAAAGAGAACTGGCCTATTCACAAATATGCTATTTCCACATCCATAAATTCAATGCTAAACCACTTAAGTATTTTCTGGAGTCCTGAGAGAAAAGCTCAAGTGCAAAGTTTTTCCTCATTTTACTTACTGGATGTAAATATCTTCTTACCCCACTTCCAAATGGGCAGTCCCTCTGAACAGGACTAAAATAATTCTAATTTTCTCAGCAGTGAATGTCTGATTTGTACTACTTGTCTTCTTGTTATATTATTAGCTTCTCTTTATATATTTAAAGAATAAAATGAAAACTCCCAGAGGGAATTCATGCATCTGGGACAGCAATCCAAGAGAGACAGGATGAATCTCTTTATGGAGATCTATTTCTTTCCCTTGAGCACAGAGAAGTCTAAAAGACTTAAACTGCTATGTAGGTCAAGGGACAGAAGACAAGCAGTCTCTGGGGAGAACCTTTTATTGGTATAATTTTAAAGGATCCATAATGCCGTGGGCGAGGAGGGGTTTTGGAATATGCCTCTGCTTTTACCGAGAGTGTCTCTATTGCTTTCAGAGATCACTCCAGCCAGCACTGCCCTTGGTGCTGTACAGAACGGCTTTCCTCACACCCGTGCCGGTGTCAGGCACAATTCTCACTCACCCACTGGGCCGGATTAGCCCTGGCATCTCCAGAGACAAAGAACTCAGAGGCCTTCTCTCCTGGAAATTCCAGACGTTTATTCTGAAGGGATCCAAGGTAGAAAGAGAGCAAGATGGCCCCGAGAGCCCTCAGTTATAGGGACGATCTGGGGCCAGGTAACAGGAGGCGGGGAGAAGCCCCCTTAACCAACGGGGAGTAGGGAAGGGTAGGATTTAGGGTCAGGTTACAAAGATAGGGGATTACACAGTTCTGGGGAAAGACCATTGTGTTTTCCAGGGGGTGCTTAGTTTAGGAGGTTTTCGTGGGGTCCTGCAGGGTTGGTTTGATCCACCGCGACAGATCCAGAGTTGCATTTAAGTGTATTTTAGGTCTTCTCAATTGGATTTCTATATTCCATACATTTTATGTATCAAAGCTTACTTACAGTGGTTTTGGGTTTTTTTGGTTGGTTGTTTGGTCTGGTTTTTGTTTGTTTACTTGTTTGTTCATTTGTTTTAACTGTCTGGAGTTATAACCTTATTTTCATTGTATAGTGTATAATCCATAAGTAACCATCCTAAGGTATCTGATTGTAAGGTAATTATTTCTATAGTTTTCCACGAGAAATAACTATACTCCAGTTACCCTCTTTCAACAGGATTTTTGCAGAAATTGCTTTATATTAGAAGTCACAGAATTACTTGGGCTTGTTTTCCCTTGGCATCCAGAAAATTCAGCAAAAAATCCCAACAATTTTTCTTTCAGTTCTTTCTTTTTAAACTTATTTCTGCCTTTGTTCAGACAGACAATCTGTAGTGATGTACTCTTCATCATTTTGGGAAATTATGTGTCTGTCTGAGACAGCTGGATATCACCTGCTGTAATCAGAAATAAATATGGAATTGCCCATCTACAAAAGTTATTCATAAGTGTGCTCTCTAAGGAGAACATTGGTTAGTTTAGGTGAGAAGTAAGCAATTATTTGGCAGAATGTGATAGCTTTCTGCCTAAAAACATAGTCTTAGTGAAGTAAAAATATTCTGACAGAGGAAAGTCTTGATTTATAAAAAAAATTATTTGTTTTCACTCTTAATTTTTGTAGTCAGAAAGTGTGGTTTCCTTACTGTAACTAGTTGATTTAGACTTGATAATTTTGTTTCCTTATGTTTTTACTCTTATACTACAATTTTTCATGTATTTAGATAGTTGAACATCAGACATGTATTTTGTGATGCTTGGCATTATGAATATTTCTGACTAAAATTTTTCAGAATGCCCAACTAAGGAAAATTTCAACACATTTGTTTGTTCCAATTCAGATCTTTAAGAAACACATGCTTAAATCACACAGAAAAGGAATTCTGAGTAAAGAAGTAGAAAGAAATTCTAAGAATTAGAAAATACAGGATAAAGGACAAATTCTCCCACAATCTGAGTTTGTAATGCATCCAACTAATAAGACAGTATTAAGATTGTTGTCTTATCTTCAGATCTTCAGTCTCTTTTTATTATACGCTCTTATGCTGCATTATTGGATTATTTTGAGGGAGTTTTACACTTCAGTTTGCAGCTATACTTATTTTTATTTAAAGATATGCCTCAGAATTAAGTCTATCTTTATCAAAATTCCTATGTGTCTTAAATCATACAAAGTCCTACTGCTACAATCAGCTCAAAAAATATATACACACAAATGAGTGAAGTAGTAGTTCAAGAATTAAGCATACATGCCTATTCCCACATATACATATATTTATATATATAAAATATATATTAATATTTGAATATAAAAATGTTTAAGAAACAAAAATGGCTGTGAACTGACTATGAAATTGAGTAATATTTGGGTTAAACTCATAAAGAGATCAATATTGAGGAGAGATAGATTATTTTTAACTAATATGAATACTTACGGAGTGTTTTTGAGAAGATATCACTTCTGTAAAGGAGTGTACTGAACAAGTGGAATCCAACTGCTTTGAACTGACAGTGAACTATAGGATTTTTGTAAAAATCATGAAAACCCACTGCCTTTCTATGGCCAGTTTCACTGCAGTTGTTTCAGTAAAGCGTAAATATGTATCATAAACACCACCACATTTCAATTACCCTAATTTTTGTCTATGGCATTTAAGGACCAGAAGGTCTGTATAAAACACTGAACTCCAATTTTTTAAACTTTATGGTACAAATGAAAATGTAGCAGATGTCTAATTTAATGGTGTTTTTAATTCATACTGAAATTTTCTTGCAGACCATTTGTCTTTCCTTCATTATTCCTGCCTGTGTGCACATGCAAATAACCGGGAAAATTCTTTAAAAATACACTTTGTGGTTTGTAAATACATCTTGCCAGCTTCGAGCTTGTCTGTTTGTCCCAAACCTCTCTATGCCAGCTCAACAATCATCTCCTGCCAGATTTGGCTTTCAAAATTAACATATTTTGTATATGACATATGTTTGAAATTAGCACAAAATGCAGCCAAGAACTGGAAATTAACAAGGAAAAAAGTTATTTTAGCAAACATTTGGGAGCCAGGAAATACTATGTTGGCTTAAAATATTAGGACAGGCTATTGTCTATTAAATTAAATAAATTCAATATGTAGCATACAAATTGTCATCACCACACCGTCTGTTTTGTTATACATGCATCATTTCTCCCCTCTTTCACATGTACATTTGATATCTGTGTGTACTTTTGTAGCTATAGACGAAGAAAAGCATCACATATGCCTCTCATGTTAAAAGTGTCTGTAAAGTCTTGAAAATCTTGCAGTACTGTCAAAGCCAAAAATTTCTGCTTCTCATTAAGAACTGACATATTGTTCTTGTCACACATATGCAGTAAGCACGCCACTATGGTCACTGGGCTCTAATCTTTGTTGCTGCTGCTCATTTGGAAACAAAACAGCATTTTCTTTTGTTTGTGCAAGACCCCTGGGCATAAAACCTTGGATCCTTCTCCTCCATCTCGGCTGCAAATAATATTATATGCCAAGGATGCTGTCATCTCGTGAACAGTCACAGCCATTGGAACCTCCCTGGGACAAGAGCTAGAGGAGAAATGGGGTATGTAGCAGGATATTGTCTCTCCATCCTGAGTGCCATGAATGGAGCAGGAGAGGATCATGACTGGTGGCATACCCAGAGCACTGAAGCCCACACTGATGGGCTGGCAACACCTTCTAAAGAGGTTGACCAAATCTTCTGATCTTGCAGTGGTGGACTTATTGCTATTTGGAGAACAGGAGTAAAAGAGTAGCCTACTGTCATGAATAAATGCTTTAAAAACTGCTTAAAGAATCACCATCAAAGGTAATGGCAAAAAGCAGAGTTTAATATAAATTTGTGAAAGTGCAACTAATGGAGCTCGATGGAACGGTGCACTCTATTGCTTATGACAAAAATGAAGCATACATAGGAAAATCTGATTAGAATCAACTAAGAATGATTTGCATAGAGACAGGAGTTGCAAAAGGGTGAAGGTTCAATGGATATAGATGCAAAAATATAAGGGTACAAAAGGGTTTAACAGCACTTAATCATTGACTAATTTAATAGTTACAAAGTGATTCAATAGGACTTACTACAATTATGACAATTATTTAATTATAGATTCACGGTGACAATATTCATACCACAATCTATTCACACATATAGAGGCACTGAAATTTATTAATCTATATGTGTATGTGTGTAAAGGTACCCATCAAAAATTGCCCTGAGACTCAGTGAACCACTCATGTCAAATCTCTCGATGCTTCTCCACAGGCATGGGTTGTGCCTGAAAGAGTCAGACTAGGTCTCACTGTCTGCAATGGTTTTTCACGTATCACAAACAGGAATGCTGGTGAGCTCCAAGAACCATCCCACTTGGAGTTACTCTGCAGCCATGGCAGCCCAGTACTCTTCACAGGGTTATAAGGTCATTGGCTTTGGTCACCCATAAGTTTCTACCCTTGCTGTATCCAAAGTTAATATGTACTGAAGAGTTGGAGTTTTTACATATAATCCAATAACAATGGTACTGTTTCACTTGGACTGTGATTCAGGTAAATGATTTACCAAGGCTAAGAAAATCAACTGCTTATCCTTTTATCCCCACCTTGCTCAGGCAGCTGCAGCAGTCAGAAGTGTTCCCACCTTCATCATGCAAAAATTCTTGATACAAGAAAGAAGTACTCAGCTTGTTCAGTCAAGGCTTTTCAGGCGCTATTGATGTTGTAGAGCAGGCCTGAGGAGCAGGGGAAGAGGATGCACCACTAAAATCCACCCCATGACTACAGCTGATCCGTTGAATTCCATGGAGTGATGGTGCGATCTCCTCTTCCCTCTGTGATAACAAACACATTAATGCCATATTACAAGTGTAATTCTAGGGAAATTTTTTGTTAGGATGCCTAATTGTGTAGATTTTTTTAAACATGACTGCGTAGTATTACATATGTGAGTAGGGCCTTGGAACAGTCCATCTGCCAAGCAATTCTCTGCGTTCTAACATAGAGGATAATATCAAATAGCAAGCATGCTCCACTGGTCTCTTCCAAGCCTAGATATTCTGTGATTCTGTGAAAAATTTAGGTCTATATTACTAGGCATTTCAAATTTGGTGACTCAACTAAATTAAATGGAGCTGCACTGGTTTACATCACAAGAAGTGGCACCCTGAATATTCTGAATTAAATGAATTCAAATCTTTACTACTATATTCCAATGAATGCTCTGCTTCAGTGTCTTCCCTTGTTAATAATGGTTTGGAGCATAAAATTTACAAGTTTGCAAAAAAGTGACCACAAAAGATCCCACAACCTCACAGAAGAGCACAAAATATGCTTTGTTTAAATTTGCTTGTTTTCCCCAATGCCAAGTCTATGTTTTAAGGCACCAAATAAATACATATACAGAATACAGTCCAACAGACTTTGCAGGACATGAAGAACAATGTAAATTTTGAATTTATGCATCTCAACAACCAAGTGTCTCCAATATTATTAAAAACAAACTCTTTTTATTAAAATAAGATCAGCTGATAGATGGTGGGAGAATAATCACCCCTTCATAAAAAATGGAAGAAGTCCCAGAGTCCATGAATTACAACAACACCAAGAAAAAAAAAAAAAGTCTGGACAAAATGTCAATACCTGGAGGCAGTGACAGGGTAAATCCAGCTCTATTTGCCTACACAAGTGACTGCAAAATGTACAGTTAGCCTCAGCTCTTCTATTACATACATAATTATCAGCTACAAAGTGTTGACACAGTTATTAGATTTAACTGTAACAGGTAATAAGAAAAATAGCTGTATCAATTATTGTATGTTATGGGTATTAAACATTTAGTATAAAGTATTTTCCTAATTTTTTTAGAGGCTTGCCTTGGAGATGAAGCTGTGCCAGCTTTGGTCCTGCTTTTCAATGTGTTTAGATGAATCATTGTGGATTTTCTGTTTGTTGGGTATTTTTTAATTAAGGGCTTGTACTTATCTACTTCGTATGAAATACTTTTTGGATAAATCCTTTGCTTCCACAGGATTAAGCCGTCCAGGAACTACAATCAATAATAGCTGGGTTTCACACTGTGGTCAGAAAGAACAAGTCAGCTCATACTAAAGCCAGTTTGGAAAATTCATTCTCTACCATGACCCCACAGTACTGCATATTCTAGATATGGGTAATACAAATTGTGTCAGAAACACAACCCAGGCCTTACAAAGTAACAAAAAGGTCTTAATACATTTAAGGGACGCTAAGACCACAGCCTGAATAAATATGATTTTGGTTTCTAAAATTTAGCAACAGCTATATCTTATTTTCAGAGAGTATATAGACATTGTGAATTTTCCTAATGCAATACAGTGGTTTCTAATATATTATGCAAACTCATGTTTACTTCACTTCCTGAACTCAAATGGCATTCTGAATTTTTGGCTTCAATTCATTGAACTCCTATTTCTACTTAGAAAGATTTATCTTTTCATATGGAGTCTTAATCAAGAAAAATTCTACCACAGTAGTTGCCACACAATTTTCTCCATGTGCTATGTATTTAGTTCACCCAGAGCCTACTTCAAAGAACTATAATTTGAGCATTACATCACTTCTGTCATTCTGGAATTATCTGAGGCCTGGTTTATTTCCATTTCTTTTCCTCCCAGCCGCACTAACTTATTAATACATAGGAGAGTGCATGTGTCTGTTTTATGCTCTGATTACCATCTTGCTTGCACTGCTGGTTTTGCATATACAGTAAATTCTAAGAAGATGGGCTTAGCAAAATGTGAAAAAGTGGAATGACAGTGCAGGAGATGTTTGGATAGATTCATAAGAAACAGTCAGATTTATTGGCTCCCCAATATTTCTTATATTGAATTTATTCAAATCTGTGACTCATATATCACTTATGAAATAGTGACAAGCAGTTTATGAATCAGCCAGGCTGCTATCAACAAACTGTTATGAGCTCATTATCAAGCTGATTTGGGTGCACACCAAACAGATTCCAGCTGGATTGCATGGAATGGTTTAAATGTTGTCCAAAATCTCTGTTAAAATGTTATTCAAGGGGCTGTTCACCCTCTTTGAATCACAGCTGAACAGTGGGCAGAGCTTTTATGTTGCTTATTGTTTGTTTGTTTGTCTTTTCCTGAAACAGAAATCTCAGAAATGGGAAAAAAAAATAAAAATATGTGGAAACTCCATTTCTGGCTCAATCATAGAAGCTCTCTGTATATTAAGGATATTTGCACCCTGTGGAGTAGCTGTGCTACCTTGCCCACACAGATGCAAGTGTCTGGGATAGAACTACTGCAATCTGTGTATTAAGGACTGCAATGCAGCACTTGGGTGCTCCTGATGGCCCATCATATTCCAGTATTTACAGTCTATCTGCATGCCTGTTTTTCTTAAACAGCCATGAGTCTCTCTGATGGGATTTGAGAACTGAAGAGATCAAATACTTACAATTACACAAAACATATTTTAGCAGAAGGGGATCTCAGAGAGAAAATTTGATGGATTTGAGTACATGACAATGGCAGCCCTTTGCAAGGGCTGCAGAGCACAGTTGATAAGGCATCAAGCAACTGAAAACAGGGATTGTGGGCAGTTGTTTGCTTCATGGCCTGTAACTCATGACATCTCACTACCTTCACACAAAGAAACATAATCCAAACCCAAGTCAACACTATTGTATGAGCGGCAATTTCATTCCAGTGAACATTCTAGAAAGGCAGGTTTTGACACATTTTTTAATATAAGATGCATCAAGAATTTCTTGAAACTAAAATGTGGTCTAAGTTATCATGTAGTTGCAGCCCAAAGGTAGCTGTACTGAGCCTAATTGAGATACTACTCTCTGTGGCACAATTCAGGGCACTATCAGCCTTGGAAAAGGTACAGCTTATCTCTAGGCATGCTAGGGTACATTATCAGTGCAGCTGCTCTGAGACACACTTATCCCAGTCTGACTACCTCCGATGTGGTACATCGCTAGGCAAGACACAGGAAGCCAGATTTTCAAAAGTATATAAGTACCTTTGGTACCAAATGGGATTTCCCAAAGTTTCCTTAGACTCCCCAATGATATTAGAAGTATTTAGGCACTTGTTAAACTCCCAGTAAGAGACAACCTGTGTCTTAGGTCTTAGGCTGCTTTGTACCTTTGAAAGTCAAGTCCTTGTTTTTGTCCCCGCTAATCCTTTCACATGTGAGCACAATATTTAAATATCACAAACACGTATAGCCAGAATTAATTTTTGTAACAATCTTTTTAAGGATTAAGTAGTCTCTGGTCAACAGACATAATGTTGTGGTTCCTAGGCCTCAAATAATTGGACAGACTACTGACCTCAGGCAATGCTGATTATCTGCAATATTTATTTTTGTTATATGCACCAACAACACACTAATTTTATCAAATTCCACCAATTTGGAAAAACCTCATTCCAAGACTATGGCAAAATTATGATCAAAGGGTTTAACTGCCTTGAGTGGTACCATTTGCTGTGAAAGTTCCATCAAAGAAGGTGCCTGAAATACAAACATAGCCATTATAGGAGGATTGTTTCTGTCCTGCTCCAGTTTTTTTTTGCTACTTGGTTGTGTCCCTTCAAATGCATTGCCTTTCCTGTCCCCACAAACCTGCCAGCATCAGAGATCTTCAGGAGCTTTCTGTAGTTCTGACAAATGGGACAAAGAGCTTAACCTGTAATAAAAAAGCACAGCTAATACCTTCACTTTGTGGAAGTGCATTCTGAAGTGAATCCTTAACTTGGTTTAATTTCAAACACAAATCCATATTCAGCTCCTCCCTGTCCACTGTTCTGTTTCCGCCGTTGTGGCAGGATGATACATAAACCTGTGATCTCCTTAGAGACCTCTTTCCAGTCACAACACATTTCCCTGGAATCCCACTACTCATCTGGCTTTTATTTTTATAAGCAGGAAGAAAAAGCACCTTGAGTTTTGGGGAAAGCCTGAGTAATAGTTGGAAGAAGGGAAGACAGTTGAAGTTATTTCTATTTATTAATAGAAACAGGAGTAAAAGCATTAACCCATTTAAGACATCTCAATTTAGAGGGTGCAAATTTAATTCCTTTTTGAGACTAGGGTGACCTTCAGACTTCATCTACCTCATAAATAATAAAATGATAGCCCTTGAAGCAACCAAATAATGGGTTGAACTGTCTTCTGACTGTCTTCCTCAGCATATCTCCATCCTGATCCTTACATTGACTTGTCAAGCTACTTTCACACAGCAGACATTTTGATCATCTAGCCCTGAATACTTCTGTGATAGACCACTAAGTGATAATCAGCTGCCTGGAGGTTTCAACATCAGTTAAAAGGGAGAACAACCACACATCTTTGTTACTTTGTTGTTCTTGTTTTTAGTTTTACTATCTGGTCCCCAACCAAATACACTCCTTGAATTTATGTCCCTTCATCTCACTGGAAATCCTCAGATCCTGGATTCCTCAAGTCCTGCTCCAATTATTCTCAAGGAATACTGTACACTTTGTAGGCTTAGGCAATGGCTATCCCATCAGGGCTAAATGTGCTGCATCAAAACATAATGGTCTGTGATGGGCAAGAGAAAAGAACAGCAACTAGCGAACTGCCTCAGGGTAATTTCAGGAAATGCATTTTAAAAAAAAACCAAACAAACAAACAACAAAGAATGCCTTCTTAAAAAGTTGAAACTATTGAAATACTTCAGTGGGATGAAGGAATTCAGGGTGAGGATCTTATTCTCTAATAAGCTAAATGTGAAGAGAATGAATTTCACTAGTCAAAATTTCTACAGCTCTAAAAGGAAAATCCTAATAGTAGTTAGATAAATAGTGGTTATGTGGAGGCATAAGCTCTTTCTTTTATATACTAGCTAAATTAACACCAGCTAGACTGGCAGCTTTCCCAGATCAAAGGCTGTTAATAGCATACTCTATTCCTTTAACCAATGTATTTTTTTATTTTTAAATTATCCACTGTGCACTGATGTGCAAAAGAAACACATCAATTCCTAATAAAAAATGCTTGATATTATCTAATGAGTGGAAGCTAGAGGTCATATTGAGAATGCAATATTTAATAGAAGTCTTAAAGTACTGAACTAAATAAATATCCTTCATTGTGGTAACCTCATGACCATATATATTTTTAATTCCTGGAATAAATTATTTCTGCTCAGATGGTTTAAAAAGATATGTTAAGACTCTTCTATGTTTATTACTTAGTGCAAGTGCTGACGTGCAAATTGCACGACTCTGAAGCGCATGCATAATCAATAATCCATCTAGCTGCTCTCTGACTGAGTTCAATTGTAGTATCTATTAGACCTAGCCTCCCAATACCTTGCCTCAAAACAATTATTCAGGCATACCAGGGCAAGCTATGCTACATTAACTTCTTTCTGGTAGTAACAGAAAGGAAATACTGCTTGCAGTATAAGTACTGTGCAGTACTTTGTCCCCTTTAACAAAATGACCCACCAAATTATTGTTATTCATTGGTAATAATACTTCTATACTCTTTCTCTTGTTTACACAACATTTATATTTGCCAAATTGTTTAAAATTTATTTTATTAAATTTAAAATTTATTGTCCCCCCAATCTTTTTTTTTTTTTTTTCCTGTTCAGAAGCATTTGTAAAATAGAGAATATACTGTACCAAGAAAGCCTCTGCATTGTTTATGTGGCTTGGACATTTCTTCTCTGTTTTTAGGACTTTATCCAATTTGTATCTATATTTAAGAAGAGACAATGAGCAAACTAATGTTTGTTGGCATTCCAGACATGTATTGAAGAGACAGGATAGCTTTTTGAAATCAATAGAAAAATTCCTACCCTTTGGGTCTAGTATTAAGATACAAAGATTCACAAAGCAGTTGTTAGCTTTCGGCAGCTGTATAACAAATGTGGACCTTTGGGCCACTATTCACCTTTTGTGGGTGTAAAAGTATTCTGAAAATCATGAAGGGAAGTAAATGTGAATGATAAATTAAGACATTAAGCACTAGAGTAATTCAAGAATTATGAGACTGTCTGCATATTCCCAGAGTTATACAAATATAGCTAAGGGCAGAATAGGGCTTATTACTTTTTTTAAATGTTGCAGTACTGTATCTTTTTCTCAGTCAATGAACAGACAATTGACAATCGCTCTGGACTGGTTTCTTTTAGTTAAAGGCTTTCAATGACCTCACATTCACACCAATCACTCACTAGTTATCCAGTCTGAAAAGTCAATATAGTTTTCAAAAGATGACTGATCCACATTCTGCTCTTTCTCCATTACAAGAAATTCATTTAAGCGTACCAGGAGTATTGTGCACTATCACATGTGCAATAGTTAAACTAGAAGTTGAAGGTCAATTTGCCAAGTACCTTACGTCTAGGTCAGCCTTATTCCTGAGAGGTCACAGTGCTCATTGTCATGGTGATGTTTGAAATAAAAGAAACCTATATGTTGATTCTTTCATTCTGCTACTATCTTTAGGGTAGAGTCCGCAAAACTTAATTTCAGGCTGGGCTAATTCTTAATCTAGCAATGAGTAGAGGCACAAACCAGTACCGAAATGTGCATAAATTATCCTACAATAAATTGTAATGATCTGGGCATAGCTATAAAGATAATGATGCATAAAACAACTACTGTAAATTATCCAGTGATATACAAGACTCTTAGGTGGTAAGCCTCTGACTGTAATACACTGAACTTAAGCAAAATTTCACTGTTCTACAGCAGTGTATTTTAAACTTATTTCAAATATATTTGATTTTTTCTATTTTTCCCATGTATTTTTATAATGACTTCTTCTTAATCAAACCAAATTTACAATCATAATTCATATCTGCTTTAAGAAATTGTTTGTATCTGACTCCAGCTTCTGTGTTTTTTGAATTGTTTCTTCAGCACTTCCTACAGGGAATTCTTCTCATCCCTTCTACAATGGACTTTGAACAGCATACAATGTTTGGCCTCCGTCTTTTCTTACTTCTGCACCTGGGGTGCAGCATAAATTCACCTGAAGTTACAAGCATAAATTCACCTAAATTTTCTATGCCAGTACCTCAGATATCCATTTCTCCTCCAGTATGTGTACTGGTAACCTTCCATGATCAGTTATTGCCATAAAACTGCACGTCTCAATCATCTCCCACCTCTGATCTTGCTTTCCATCATTTGTGATTATCTCCATCCACCTCTCAGCCTGCTGGGGACTTCTGCAATTACAAAGATTCTCATAACTAAACCATGCTTCAGTTTTGTTACCTTTTTCCAGAAAACATCTAAAAACCCTCATATTTTTACTCCACAGTTCTATTTGCAACACCATTCAAGCTCTTCTTGATCTTAGAAACAACATGATGGCCTTGATGAATGCAATATTGTCATTCCTGTGGATATTTGACAGGTTGCTGTGCAGTTAATTTTCTCATCATAGCAAACACTCTTTCTCTCTTTGCCTGATCTTCTAGTTATTTTTCCTGTAGTTTCATTTTTAAGACTTGTAAGACTTGGTTCCCACTTACATATTTTCTTTTCTTTAATATGAAACAATTGAGTTGCTTGCTTGACCTGCCTGTAATATTAGCCTTGCTGTAATTCTTTTTAAATTTTCATAATAAAAACAAAAAAAATACCATTTCTTCAGTACTGGGTCAAATAAAACACATTAGACTTATGTCCCCCAGAAACATAATAAATATACTAATATATATAGATATATTTCAATGGAAACTATCAGACGTTTTTACTCTTCTTCTTCATGGGGGAAAAAACCCCACAACATTTCATTTACATGCTGCAGAGTTCCAAGAATTTTGCAAGTTAAACATTTACTGCCTTTTATTGGCTAATGGAAATTATTATTGCAGTGTGTGCCAGATAGTTAGTGGTAATTCTTAAGAGAATCTGCCAGAAAGAGCAAGAAAATAACCTCCTAACTGTGCTCTAAGAAGGTTTGAAAACCTATGCTATGTCCAGTTAAAATCAATGGGTACCTTCTCTTCTATCTGACTCCAAGAAAAGTACCAGGTAGAAAAATACATTCTTGAAATGAAACCATTTTGCTTACTTCTTTATGGGTAAAATATAATAGATGGTTTCTACTGAAATAAAAACAAACAAAAAAACCAACAACAACAAAGTCAGTAGGAAAGCAAGACTATTGTCCCCTTCATGATGTCAACATTTTCTTTGTTTTGCTGTTTAGGCTGAACCAATCAAAGCAAGTTCTATTCGTGCAAGTAGACATAAATCTCTTGATGCAAATATGCATGTACATACTTTCAGGTTGGGGTTTTTTTTCAGACTCTGGTAAAAATGACAAAAATCTGTGAAGTATAATAAGTTGTGAATAGCACGAATAATTACCTCCTATCTTCTGGATCAGGCAGCACTGTTTCTTGAGCCCAAATTCCCTGAAACTTTCTTCCAGTTATAAGCTGTAATGAGCCTAATCATTGTGAGAAGTCAAACAGCTTTTTCTAGTGTCTCGCTGTTGTAATAGCTACTTCAAAATACTTTATTTTTACGGATTCATTCTATTTCTGTGAATAAGAATTATAATCATATGGCAACTGAAGATAATAACCAATTTTGTGGATATTACTAAATAGGTTCTCAATTAAGTACTAGTTGAATACCAGAGTTGATAAAGTGAAACCTTCCCACATAACATAACACGTTGCATGTAGTTCAGTTGAAGCTGCAGGATACCTGCTGCTATGAGTCATGTAATGTGCTCTTTCTTTCCTAACTAATATTTTTGAGATAATGTACTGTGCTTAATTTGACCTGAAAATGCTGCAGGTTTAGTACTTAATCAGAAAGAAGGCTGCTTGGTTGTTCTTGGATTTTTGGGTTTTTTACCACGGGGAGACTTAAAAATTGCATCTAATAACACCTGCTGATTCAGCTAATTGGTACATCTTGCATAGTAGCATTCTGGGATGCATATGTTTGCATGTAATTTTGATGGCAGGCCCTTAGTAATGTAGCTGGTGGCTTTCAATAATTCCTATGAACTGAAAAAACATAAGTCAAGCCCAAATACTTTTTTGGGAGAGGGGACAAAAAGATAATGTCTTTTAATTGGGATTATACAATATTCTGCTAACAGCATCTCACCAGCTGTACTTGTGCGCAGATCAGAGCTTTTATTGTGCAATTTGGGCTAAGCAAGCTCAGTAAAAATCAAATATAAAAATAAGTTAACACTTTTAGCCAAGCCTGTTAAAATTAGCTAACCAAATTATATAAAATCATCCATCTGTTTGTTACATTATCCTGACAATAATCATGGTAAACCAAATTTACTGGCTATGTTTTATAGAGTGTGCTGTCTATAATTTTAGTTTTTAATTTCCAGACTCTAAGTTATGGTTATTTGTACTGTCCTCTTTTATTTACACAGATTTTTTTTTTCACCATTACATATTTTATAACCAAGTTATTAGTTCTAAGATGACTTCTAAACAGCCAGAATGATGTGGTAATTATCCTTTTAACCAGGATATTCATTTCTACATTTATTTTGTGGTGAACAACTATGAACTGTAAGTCTTTAGTTTCTTTGGCCCTGTCAAAAAGAGGAGAAATATGACCTTCTTGTTCAGGCTGTACACATTGCCTTGAAACATGAAGATCCAGATTCACAAAGGAAGACTTGTCAATGAAATGTTTGTCCTTCCATTTTTCCCCTTTAATTGCTCAGTTCAAGGAGTCATAAAATCAAGCCATCTACATACCCCATAAAAATATGGGGAAAGCCAGAAAGTGCAGTCTGTTAATGTCGTTGTTAATACATGGAAATACATGGAGCAGAGCTCACAAGGAAGTTGCCAAGGTTTATCTTATTCCCCTGTTCCAGAGAGGCTGCACAACACCTATATTCACAGGCCAAAGCTGCTCATGACATTCATTCTGGAAACAGGATAGAACCAGGAATGGCTGGAAATGACTCCACTTTTTGCATGAAAACATGGCAGCCGTGGTAGCAATTGAGGTACTAGGAAGCAAAAAAGGTGGCTTCAAGACTTCCTTCATACTGAAGCCTTTCAAAACACATTTCTTGCCTCCTAAAAAGATACTTAACGTTCTATGGCCTACATGAATGGAAAGCACCTTCCATCTCCTCTGCAGCAGTTAAAAAACAGTGGCAATGCAGTTTTCAGGGAATCATAAAGGCTGAGAACATAGGGAGATCTGTTTCTCTGAGGAGACATTTTCCATAAGATATGAGCACCCTAGGTTTCTAGTCCTGGCTCTAGGGATTGCTTACGCATCATGCATTAAAGAGTCATACAAAAGAGTAAGAAAAAATGTTTTAGGAAAAGAGATAAAAGCCAACCAAACTCAAAGAAGCGTATAACCTCATAGGTACCTAAGTGCTTGGGTAAAGCTTTATAGGTAACTCACAAGGACTTGGAAATTTTCTTTGGTTGCACTTAAGGCACTTACATCTTTTAGTTCTGTATTCAGGACCTAATGGACATGATTGAGCAATTTAGGAAAACACATAAATAGCCTATAGAGCAGGGTTTATATAACAGAGATTAATGACAAGTCCCAAATGATTCTCCTACAAACAGAGGGGGAAAAGAAATCTTTCAAAAAAGAAAAGAAAAATGGTTCAGTTTTATATTAAGCTCCTACTATCAAGCTTCAACTCTCCAATATAGTTGACAGCAGATTCCACTGGGAAAAAGATGTCCTGGAGCTCAGCAAGGTATTGTCCCCATGTGCTGAAAGACAAGATGGTAGGGAAGAAAACCAGCCTGATTGAACAGAGACTGAACAGAGATTGAACAGAGAAAAACACATAGTATCACCTTTGGAAGAAGGGGTAGACAACTTGAGAGTACCACAAGGAACAAAAGGAGGGTTAAGGAGAATCTTCATCCTTTTTTAAATGCAGAGGGAATCACAATGGCAAAGGCAGAGGAAAATGCCAATGCACTTAGTACTTTTTTTACCTTAGTCTTTAAGAGAAAGGTGGGTTATCCTCAGGGTATTAAGCCATCTGAGCTGGAAAAGAGGGAAGGGGAGCAGAAGGAAATCCCCATAATCCAAGAGGAAATGGTCAGTGACCTGCTACATCACTTGGCCCCAAATAAGGCCCAAAGGCTGGACAAGATCCCCGGAAGGGTACGGAGGGAGCTGGTGAATGTGCTCAACAAGCCATTTTCTGTCATTTATCAGCAGTCCTGGATAACTGGGTGGTTCCAGTTGACTGGAAGTTGGCAAATGTGACCTCCATCTACAGCAGAGATTGTAAGAAGGATCCAGGGAACTACAAGCCTGTCAATCTGACCTCGGTTCTGGGGTAGGTTGTGGAGCAGATCACCGTCTTGTATAGCATATGCAGGACAGGCCTAGGATCAGCGTCACATCTCCTGTGACAAGCTGACCTGCCTAGTGGATGAGGGGAAGACTGTGGATGTTGTCTGCCTGGACTTCACCAAAGCCTTTGACTCTATCCTGCAAGGATTCTCCTGGAAACACTCTTTCCGTCACTTGGATAGGTGTGCTCCCAGCTGGATAGAAAGCTGTCTATAGTGCAGGGTGTGGAGAATATTTGTGAATGGAGTTACATTCAAGTGGTGGCCAGTCAACAGTGGGGTTCCCCAGGGCTCAGTGTTGGGGCCAGTCTTATCTAGATCTTTATTAATAACTTGGATGAAAGGTTGACTGAGTTTCCCCTCAGTAGACAATACCAAGTCAGGTTGGAGAGATGATCTGCTGGAGGGTAGGAAGTCTTTGCAAAGGGATCTGGACAGGCTGGATTTATGGGTTGAGGCCAGCAGTATGAGATTCTTAAAGTGAAGTGCTGGGTGCTGCCTTTGGGTCTCACCTACTCCATTCACTGCTACAGACTTGGGGCAGAGAGGCTGGAAGGCTGCTCGATAGGACAGGGCCTTGGGGTGCTGGTCAACATTAACTGAACATGAGTCACTGTTTCTTTACCAAGAGGGTGATCAGACAATGGAACAGGCTTCCTGGAGAGNGACCTCGGTTCTGGGGTAGGTTGTGGAGCAGATCACCGTCTTGTATAGCATATGCAGGACAGGCCTAGGATCAGCGTCACATCTCCTGTGACAAGCTGACCTGCCTAGTGGATGAGGGGAAGACTGTGGATGTTGTCTGCCTGGACTTCACCAAAGCCTTTGACTCTATCCTGCAAGGATTCTCCTGGAAACACTCTTTCCGTCACTTGGATAGGTGTGCTCCCAGCTGGATAGAAAGCTGTCTATAGTGCAGGGTGTGGAGAATATTTGTGAATGGAGTTACATTCAAGTGGTGGCCAGTCAACAGTGGGGTTCCCCAGGGCTCAGTGTTGGGGCCAGTCTTATCTAGATCTTTATTAATAACTTGGATGAAAGGTTGACTGAGTTTCCCCTCAGTAGACAATACCAAGTCAGGTTGGAGAGATGATCTGCTGGAGGGTAGGAAGTCTTTGCAAAGGGATCTGGACAGGCTGGATTTATGGGTTGAGGCCAGCAGTATGAGATTCTTAAAGTGAAGTGCTGGGTGCTGCCTTTGGGTCTCACCTACTCCATTCACTGCTACAGACTTGGGGCAGAGAGGCTGGAAGGCTGCTCGATAGGACAGGGCCTTGGGGTGCTGGTCAACATTAACTGAACATGAGTCACTGTTTCTTTACCAAGAGGGTGATCAGACAATGGAACAGGCTTCCTGGAGAGGTGGTTGATGCTTAAAGCCAGTGTTTAAGAGATATTTGGACAATAATTTTAATATTGTGGTTTAACTTTTGTTCAGCCCTGAAGTGGCCAGGCAGTAGGACTAAATGGTCCTTTCCAAATGAGCTATTCTTTTCCATTCAGAGAATACATCTCATTTAGTGCGTGGCAGATATAAAATACGAACATCATAGAAGTAATCAAATCAGTCTTTTAAAAATATTTACACCTCAAAAGCATTAATATTTTTAAAGACTGTGGATGAAAATTTGGTAAAGTAAAAAGGAATGGATGAGCATCAGCCCTCCTGAGCATGCCTTCTATTTGTCTTCATCTATCAATCATTTTATAATGCTTGTATCTTGTGTTTGGCATCACATTGGGAAGCCACAGCACCTCAGAACTGTTGTAGCAGTGCATGAGACTGGAAAAATGGAAGAAAATGGAAGAAAATACTTCCAAAATGGAAGAAAAACCTGCATAAAATTCCAACTAGTTAAAAGTATTTACAGGCCTGATGGTAGAATTACAGTAATCTGATTTTCTAAAGAAATTTTCTGTTCAATCAGCTGTTCAATGTCCCTATAACTTGTGCTTAATCACACAATATTTCAGAGAGGTGGTAATTTGATATCAGAATTTCAGGTGATAAAAATTTACTACATGTCTGAACAAGTTTTTCAAATGGTAAATTATTAATAAACAAAAAAAAACCTGCATTTAAAAAATCAAAATTGAATTTAAAGAGTTGCCCATTATTAATTTCTCTGGCTTTGTAATCCAATAATTAGGATTCTGTGGCTTGTTCTGAAAAAATGCAAGAAAACTCATGTGCATATAGATATATTGATGATAATGAAGACTCTTCTCAAACTCCTTTAGATAAACGTAGCACATGGAGTGTCCCAGCTGTCTTTCAATAGACAAGTTTTCTATTCTGAAAGCATTCTATGGCTCTTTCTAAAGTATTTTCCAATGTCTTAATGTTCTGTTTTCAAACAGAGTTGCCAGTATTATTCTCTATATCACATTTCTCTATAGTGAGGACTTCATACCATGGCCGTATTCTGTATGGTAATTGTCTATATATCTGGGAAGACTCTTTTGTAGATGTATAGACTGAAAAGCTCAAGTTTATTTGATTATCTGTGGTAAGCCATTCCAGTGTAATGCACTACATGATACAATCTCTCATCTGGTAATCACAGTCTACATTTTTTCTTTGTACATTGCATGACCTTGCATTTGGCAATGCTCAACCTCATGTTGAACAAATGAGCCAACTTCACTATATGAATCAGATCAGCCCGGTTTATAACTGACCTAAGACCATTGTAACTTCTCTCTCCACCAGTTTTTGTATTATCTGCACATTTTACGAGCAATGCTTCCATATTTTATTCCAGTTCATTTACAAAGGTATTGAAGATCAATGGGGTGAGGACAGATTCCTGAATATCTGAACTAGAAGCAACCTCAACAGGAAGATGAGTCTTCATTTATGGGTTACATTTTGTGGTCTATGGGTTAGCCAAATTTTAATCCCTTTAATACAAGGATTATTGTATTTTGTGATTGCATTGATTTTGTGAGTGCTTTTTCTTCCCTCCCCCATTACACCGTGGAGTCAATTCAAATAACACACAGAAGTCTATTCCTCAGCCCATTATCAGTATTGACTGAGTGCTAGGTTTTTAACAAGGCAATTTAAAAAAAGTATCATGTTGGATAATTAGAAAGGTAGTAGGAGAACATACACCATGTTTCTCGTGCTTACTTGGGTGTCTGCTTGTGGGCTTTTAATTAGTTTTCTTCCACTCTTTGGTGGTTGCTCTCTTTGTTTTTGTTCCAGTGACCACTGAAACAAAATACATGGCTGACATGCCTCTTTCTGAAACACTACAGCCATTCTTATTAATTATGCAAAAGGTCTTATCTTTACTCTTTGTATACCGTATCAATACTCCCACACATTTACTCTGAATCAATATCAGTGATAAAAAAATAAAACCCTGAATTATTAAACTGGTGGAGCACATGTGGGAAGAAAAAGCAGAACATTTTCTATATTTTTCAGAAACCTATCTTTTGACTTTTGTGGGGGGTTTTTAGAACATTAAATAATTCTTGTTACTGCAAGCTACTCAGAAAGTCATGTTCTCAACTGGCAAACAATGTACCTAACACCTTCAATAACCTTGTACAGCTTTTGCTCCATTAGTCTTCCCTGTCTAAAAATTCTAAATGTTCACTGCACCATGATTTCTATAAAAATGAATGCCAGTATAGATGAGAACCTGCCCAATTCAATATTTGACAGATATTTTTACAATGCTTAACTGTTAAAATGTTATAACATTCTAACTTTTTAATCTTCTTAGATTTTTTCAAGTTTTTAAATAAATATTATTGAGAAATTCAAAACTCTGACATATACTAAAATAATTTTGGTATGATACATCAATCTGCTTTTTTTTCTGAATGCAGGAAAAACATATTTACTGAACACTTGCACCTTCTAAGTCTCAGGAGTAATTTTCCCTTGCATTTCTCTATGTTATGCTTCTTCTACTCTTGAATTTCACTAGTTTTGGATAGATTTTTCTGAATGTTTTAATATCTTTTGTATTACTGGTCATACGTTGCTAGCAGATGCATTGGTTTTCTTTGTCAATTGTTTGCTTTTGCAAGCTTTCTGTCTTGTCTTCAGAATTTTTGAGATCTCACTGAATATCTGCAAAGGGAGTTTAAAGAACTCATTCAGAGTATATAAAGTAAATATATATATATTTTTACCAGAAGAGGGCTTTAACCTTGATTCAGTCTATTTGTGCAGTTATCTAAGAATGCTATGCTGAAAAGAAGGTATTTCTGTAAAGACAGTAATGTTATTTTACTTTGGCCCTCTTCATTGCTGTCCCAAGATGCAAAACTGGTAAATCTTTACATAAACTGGAAGATAGGCAAGTAAACGTTTTTATTTTTATTATCAGTGGGTAATAGGAACATACCTACTATTTTCTCCCACTCTCTACAGTGAACTATTTCATTAAATATTTCAAGCAGGTTACAGGCAGATAGAAACTCTTTCATGTGAATACTAAAACTGGAGCATCTTAATATATTTGCTGTAAATTCTTCCACTTTATTTTTTAAAATATTAAAACTTTTAGGTATAATGGCCTGCATATACGTGTTATTTTCTATGTACAAACAGGAAAAAAGAAGAGTTTGATATATTTTATATATCTATGTTGAAATAATTTCACTGTACATATTTGTGACTTTTTGTCAAAAGTACTATGGGGGTTGGGGGGTTTAGAGGAGTAGATTTTTATTTTTCTTTCTAGGGCTGGTTCTTATCGTCTTCATTACATGTGAGATAACTCCACATGTGCAGAAATCCACTTTTTCATTTTTGTCTATGAACAGTGAGTTATGATTTATGAAGGTGTCGAGGCTTGACCCTGACCAAATGTCAGGGACCTACGACGTCTGCTCTCTATGCTCTCTCCTGCCACAGCTGTGCAAAGGAGAGGAATCAAACTAACACAAACACACTGGACTCATGAGTTGATGTAGTTGCACTGTTTTAGAATTTTCCTTTCTCTCTCATGGAGAATATAGATAAACTGTACTTCTTGTACTTTCTTAATCTCTGTGTTTTGTGTTAGATGTTGTATAAGCCGTGACCAACGGTCTTAGGGGGTGGATTCTCTTTGGCTAATGGTTACTAGTTTATTAGTGTATATAAAAAGAAGTTTTTGTAAATAAATCTCTGTTCTTCGCCGTCTTGGAGCCTGTCTGCCTTGCTTCTCTGCCTGCTTCCACAAATCCCACGAACAACAGAAAAGCAGCCAACAAGTTGAGATGAGGCAGTGGTGGGGAGGGGACGCACGAAAACATGAGCAAACAGGTGAGAAACTTAAGTTGCAAAGTGATTTATTAACCTAACAGAGTCGGAGGATAAATGAGAGGTAAAAATAAGCTCTTAAGACACCATTTCTTCACTCACCCCCCTTCCCTCTTAAGACACTGTTTCTCAGCTCATCCCTTCCCTCCTTCACACAGCCAACAGCTCTGGGTGGGGCGTAGGGTATGGGGTTTTTCCTTAGTCAGTCCATCACCACAATTCTTCTGCTACAAACACTGTTTCTCAGCTCACCCCTCTCCCTCTTTCACACAACCAACAGCTCCGGGGTGAGGGCAGGGTATGGGGGTTTCCCTTTGGNTGGACTCCATGGGCTGCAGGGGGACCACCTGCTCCCCCCCATGGTTTTCACCACGGCTGGCAGAGGGTTTTCAGCTCCGGCACCTGGAGCGCCTCCTCCCCCACCTTCTCCACTGACCTTGGTGTCTCCATGTTGTTTTCCCTCACATATTTTCACCTCCTCCTCCTCCTCTGGCTAAAAAGAAGTGTGTGCACCCATTGTTTTGATCTCTTCTTAAATATGTTTTCACAGAGGTGTAACTAACATCTCTAATTGGCCCAGGTTTGGCCAGCAGCATGTCCATCATCTTCAGAGCCATCAGAGAGTGGCTCTGCTGGACAGGGTGAAAAACTTCCAGAACCTTCACACATGACACACAGGAGCCATCTTTGTGCCCCTCCCTACCCACTAGCAAAAACTGGGCCAAGTAAAACCACCACAGAAGGGCAATTTAATGCTTTTGGTAAAAAGTAGATAAAAAAGTAATTTGAATCCATGGAAAAACATGGAATTGTTGATCTTGTAAGATCTTTACATTTACAGTAATGTCATGATATGAAGTTATAACATCAAATTTACATTGGAGAAATTGAATATCACTCTGCTGCTCTCTGTGTAACAGTTCTGAATTACATCATTTCTGAACTACGCTTTCTAATGCACCTAAGTGTATTTTATTTGGTGAATGGTTTATTTGTCAAAACATGAGTTGGCTTGGGATTTTTCAGAAATCTGGTGAAAAATTCCAACTGAAAACTGTCAAAATGTTTAATTTAGTACCTGCAGGTAAGAAAATTTGGTTTTTAGAAGTTAGGCTTGTGAGAAAGATAGACAAAAGTTCTACCTTGGTCATTGGATGACCTATTCCTCTCTTGGTCTATTAAGTGAGTGGATTCTAGAAATCAGAAAAGGTTTGAAGTCTGTCTCAGCCAGCAACAAGGAATGGCTTTGAACTAAAATCTTTTCCACCTCAGGAGGCTATTGCATACCTGGGTGATTGTTATTTGATGCAGGTTTATCACAATTTCATTGCAGGTATTCCAGTTTAGGGGCAAAAAGAGAACATTAAACTGAATCAGATGAGGACCTGAAACTGAAGAGATACAGTGATACAGCTTCCAGGTTGATGTTGTTACTGTTGAGATTTAACTTATTCTGTGATGGGATTCTCTCAGCATGTCCTTCTGAGGCTGTATCATGACCAACTGATGCCTACAGCTAAAAGTCCCAAAAGTATTTCCGATGTTTCTCTGTGTTGTAATCAAAAATCTCTCAAATAGAGGTCCGAAAAACACGGGTCAAAGATGTTACTGTAGTGCTCTACAAACATTTTTCAAGTTGTTGCAAAATGGAGTAGCATTGAAAATTCAGTAATGATTTTTCTATTCTCTCCAGCCTTGATGGGAAAGGTGTGCTGTGAGCACAGCATCTTATAAAAGCTCCACTTCTCTTTATAACAAATTTATATTCCATACACATCAAATTTCAAATGCAAGCAAACCTAAATTTGCAAAAAGACCAGAAATAACCCCCCACATTTATATTAGTAAGTACAGTTCAGTCAGTTCAGGTATATATACCCACCTCAATGAATCAGAAACACAAGATGAGAACACTTATTTCATGCTTTACCTCCAAAGTCCTCTTTTTTCCCCCTCAGATTACCAAAACACAATGAAAGTTCAGTTCTCAGGATTGTCTATGAGGCAAACTAGAGAGTCCTCACTTTATTTATTTCCTGTATATCTTGTATAGCTTTTATATCTTATTATCCAGCTGGTTTATGGCAGATTAAAATAGTCATTATTCTCTATGTAGAGTTCCCAGCTGCAGCCAGATCACAATGGCTTTAACTTTTAGACACAATATATGATATTCACAAAGACAAATACAGAATTAGACCTCTATTCTACCAGCTACTTAAGAATCACTCAAAGAAAGGTGGAAGTAGACAAAAAATCCTCCACAATTGAACTAAATAAATAACTAAAGCCTTGGAAATGTGATATATACTGGGAGTACTGGCTGTTTAGGGTTTTGCAAGCTATTCTGGAAGAAAGTCACCAATTCAGTATTTTTGTTACAGGCTGAGGACAACTAAAGTTCTTCAGTGTCTGCTTTGGTGAGCAACTCACAGCTTTGCCTGATAATTATTTTAATAATACACCAGTGTTTTAAATATTTTAGATTGTTTCTAATTTAGAAAGTGAGTGCAATTTAATAATTAATGAAGCATTATAGGTGATAAAAGCAAGAGATATTGAAACATCATTCCACTGTCCAAACAGCGTTTTCTTATTGAGGAAGATATTTTCAGATTTGAATGTTAACACTACCTCATCACTTTTGTTTTTCTTTCAAATACTTTAGTATATTCAAACCATCAGGAATAAAATGATTGAAGTCATTATGAAGGATTACAGGGCCTAGAAAGTACATTGGAAATATATTGGAAATTTCCAAGAAATCCTATCTGTTCACTTTGAAATTACACTAATTATGAAAACGTGATCGTGAATTTAGAGTAAAATCTTTGTGTTTGGACAGTGAATAAGGAACAACACATTATCATTTGAAATGCTTTTTATTTCTTCCTTTTGAGTTTGGCTGCGAATACTGCTGTCAGAAGTGGCAGAATAAGTCCTGGAGGTCAGAACTACAGTGTATGTGTGTATGCTATTGAAATAGAAAAACTCTTTTGTATGAGTTTTGTGCCATATGTCATGTACATGTGACACAGTATCCACAGAATATTTCAAATGATTTAATGATTGAGATCCTGGTTCTGGATTCAAAATTTAATCAATTTGAAATTAAAATACATTTTTCACCAGAATCAAAGCTAGGCCAGGCTATGGAATACTGGCAAGCTTCCAGAAAAATTTCCCATTTCCTTGTATTAGCCCTCTGTAGATAATTTTATCAAATGGTAAGTCAGATAATCTCTTTTATCTTAGGCTTCCATTGATTAAAGAAATGAGCACTACTGTGTATCCTCCAGAAGCCTTGGTTATGAAGATTTAAGTATGAAAATTATAGAAGTTCTACTTTTAGTTAGATAACACTGATGAATGTCTGACTTTATGGCTGTTAAAATACATATATTAACAATGTAGTATTGTGAGTACCTTATTGAAAAGAACTAGCCTTTGGGAGGGAACAGGATTCTGAGTCTTTGTAACATATTTGTGTTTCTGTACGAGAGTCTAATTATGCCTATGACAACACACAATGCTTCAGTGACTATCTTAATACTTTTAATTACAGAAATTTTTTCTTGAAACTTGGAATGAAAAGGTGTATGCCAGTGACTAGGACACATTCAACATATAAAGACCATCAAAATATGTCTGACACTGATTTTGATGGAACTTGTCAAAGTCTCAAACTTGAACAGCTGTTGATATACCAAAGTACATTTTGGCTTCACCACTGTGAGAGAAAATTCTTTATCTCTGGTAAATTACCTTACTCATTTCAGAATCAATGGAAAATGACAATTTCAAATAAACAGGAATTTGTCCTGAACTTCCAAGCTATAAGTCAGCATTCCAGAAGCTAGTGACAACATGTAGAAAAGTCATCCGCAGGACCCAAATATCAGAGAGAAATTATTATTCTGTTCAATCCTTAATGGACTGCATCAGGAGTACTGCATCCAAATATATGAGAAATGTTGAAAAAGTGGAAGGTCCAAAGGAGGGCAACCGAGAGGCTTAGGAAGCTGAAGCATAAAACATAAAAGAAGAGACTAAGGGAGTTGGGTACATGTTGATCCAAGAGGAGAAAGCTAAGAGTATTAATTTGCACTATCAACTGAAATAAGAAGTTATGGTGATAACTGAGCCAGGTCTCCAGCAGAAGGTCGAAAGACAATGGTAACAACTTGCAGCAAGAGAAATTCCAGCCAAACATACAGAAAAGATCTTCGCAATGAGGGTGGTAATGCACTGGGACATACTGCCAAGAGAACTTGTAAAATCTCCGTCTTTGCACATATTCACAACTCTCCTGGACAAGGTCTTGAGTAAACTCATCTGAATGTCAGGTACCTCTCCTGTGAGAAGGGGATAAAACTAGATAATTACTGGAAATCACTTCAAATCAAAATTATTTGGTGATGCTACAATCCTATTCATTGTGATCTTCAGTTAGAATTTGTAAAATATTTTTGTTGTATCAATGGTACCTGGGTTATAGAAGCTGAATTCTGCAAGCTTTATTTTACATTTTGAACAAGAAATCAGCAATATACTGAAATATGCTGGAGAATGTTCCTACTGGTAGATAAAATTGAAATTTGCCAAAAGAAAATGAAAAATAAAAAAAAATAATGCTGAACTTGGTGGGGTTTTTTGCTTTCTAAATTTTTATTAAATAACACTGGGGGAGGTGTTGGATTATTGTCGAGAATCAGCAGACAAAGATGGAACAGAATGGGGGAAACAAGAATATAATTAAATTTTTTGGCAAAAGTAATCCCCTTGATCTCTCTGGTAAACTGCAATGTTAGAAAAGCATTTGTAAAAAACAAAGTGGGAACTGATTTACACTTGGAACACACAATACAGAAAGGTTTTTATGTACTCATTAAAAAATGAATAAGTATTTTTTTCTATCATGGTGGGTGCCTGTTAATGCAGAAGAATTTCTAGAGAGAGATGAAGACAGGGTTCTTACAGCTGGGAGACATCCGAATTAACTGAACTAGCTTCAGTGAATTTTTTCTGGATTTGTAATGGTATAATTAAGGACAGAAATTGGTTCTTTTTGTTTTGTATGAATCTACATTTCTATATTTAGGTTGGAAGTGAGGAAAGTTTTCAGAGTAATATGAAAGGAGTACATAGCAGCTAACATCAAACCATCTGAACAAACAATTGGAGATGTGGCTTAACCTCAAAGATCTTTCCCAGGTTCCACAGGGGAAATACTACTTCTCCTTTGCAGCTCGTATATAAGACATACGGTGCTGCAAAACTGGAGCATCAGAGATCAAACCAGGAGTACTCAGAAGACAGATAAGTTTTTAAAGGGAAAGGTACACATATATAGACATATGCAAAATCATCACAAGGCAGTTCTTTCAAGAAAACAGTAACATTTTAGTAAGAGCATAACATCAGAAGTCTGGGGTCTGGTTTCCACAGCAACTCTGTGGAATCACTTTAATAGTGTTATTAAAGATTGAGGGATGTAGGCAATTGCTAAATGAAATATAAACCTGTTTTACCAAAAACTTTATTCAAAAATGGCTAATAATTCATACCAAAATGTCAGCTTCTAGAGTGAACATCTTGTCCCTATTTCACTCCATTCCCTGAAGAATCCTTCTTCTGTTAAGTCTCTCTGCATCTTCTTCTGGGTTGTTCCTCAAATATTTTATGGCGAAAACTAAAAATAAAAGAAAAAAAAAAAAGGGTGGGTTTTTTCCCCCAATTGAGAATATGAATATGTTATTTTAGAACGAAATTCTGGACCTAGTGCTGAAGTCTTTCTTTACAGAAAAGAACAGCTTTTTTTTTCTATCCAGTTCCCAGGATAGAAGACCTAGAAGATGATGTCTCCCTGTATTTCCTAACCTTTCTAATCTGACTACCTTTTTCCTGAAGAGACACCAGAGAAGCTTGTGATCACCATGGAGTAACAGGATGGCTCACACATGGCCCTCAAAGAGAAGGAATTGCAAAAGATGAAAGACAAGTTTGAGAAGTTCAAAAGCCTTATTCCTGCTTTGCAACTCATTTTCTGAAGTTCTTAAGCAGTATTGATGCCAGGCTTGAGGGGAAAAAGGAGGGATGTTTTATCCCTTTTTAAGTCAGCTTTTTTGAGTGGAAGTTAGCCAGGGAGACCACTAAGTGATAAAACTATCACTTTCAATCCTGATACAGCCACCATTTCGTCATTATCTCACCTCAGGGAAGAACAGATCTCTGGCTTATTTCCAGGAAGACCTCCACTCTTGAGATACGAATAAATTTCAACTGGCAAGGAGTCTGAGCCAGACCACAAAACTGCAGCCAAGATCCTTGTTCACTGTGTTCCAAACCCAGGACTTGGCCAGAGTGTTTAATATTGGAATGAAAACCTGCAGAGCAAAGTGTTTTACAAAGTTACACAGATCCACACCGCTGAAGTCCAGCCACTGCTCTATGGTCCAGTGTTCAGGACAGGAAGTGGGATGGCAGGCTGAAGCCAAACTGGAACTGGCAGCCAGAATGAAATGGATCTAGGAAAATAATGCCTTTTTCAACACTAAGTGAAGAAAAATATTGAACCTTTAAAATTACTTCTTTAAGTTAAAGGTGCTAAATACCTCCAATATCATGAAGAAGGAAAGCTAAAAAGAAAAATACAGGAAGTGCTCCAGATTAATTTCCTTCAGGAAATGTATCAGGAAAAAACACAGATCCTTTAGGGAACAGAAATAGAAATTGATTAACAAAGGAAATTATTCTCTTAAGAGCCTGAGGAACATAGAGATAAAATGAGAAACCTGTAAAAGTCAAGTGGAATTACTCTGAAAAGTATATCAAATTTGTTATGTAGAAATACATCCTTTTGTTTTGGTTTCCCTGACTCTTCACAGCCCAAAACAAAATTAATATTTTAATTCCATTTTCTGTAAAAAAATCAGCACTGAAGGAAGCAAAGGTTAGGACAGTATGAAAAGAGAAGTTACCCAAATGGAGCTGTAACTACAATTTTAAAACTACAGTAGGTGCAGGCTTCGTGAGCTGCTCTCCATGCTAGAACACTGAAGAACAGGCAGATAGGCAGATGAAGCTTTAGTGGTGAGTACTGCATGTTTAACACAAACCTACTGAGTGAAGGCAAAACAAAAAATAGCAAATATTGTCACAGGGAGAAAAGGTAATCCAGGCAAGTATGGTGCAATTTCCTGGATTTCAGTGCTTGAATGGACCTAAGAACAAATTCTGAAGGAAAGAGTTAAAGCAGAAGTGAATTGCTGTTACTTATTCAGAATATTTAAATACATTTATATTTTATTTTAAATATTTATTGCAGTGAAGAATATGAAACAGATAAAATAACATATTTTTCATCTAAAAAGGTGAAGAAATAGGTTTCATAGAAGATTTAAGCAGATGAAAATACATATATATAAAACAGAAAAAGAGAGGTCTGAATATCTGAGTTCCTGATCCTACTGGACAAGATCAATAAATAGATTTTGAAAACCTCTTTATTATAACTATAAAATAGCAAATTCTGGGAAATTTCCAAAGGTGAGTTTTGAAAACAAATAGAAATTTTAAAAAAAAATTCCTAAAATATAGATAATATATGTGAGGCATATTTATGACACAATTGGGATTAGGGAATTTCCTGCTTGTAAATGAGCTTTGTTAATTAATGGTGGTCACCAAACAGTGCCTATTTCACAGACAGCGCTGTGTTACCAGTTCCATTAATAAACCCTGGAGCTAAATAAATGGTGTTCTTGATAGTCTTTGAATAATCCAAGTTGTGTCTCAGTCTGTGGGAATGGTCTTTCTTTATGGATCTTCAAGAATCACCCACGCACCAAACAAGTCAAGGTTTCCTAATTACTCTGAAATCTCCTCTAAAACAGGCCACACACAGAAACATTAAAAAAAAATTAAAAAACCCATTAATCATCTTCAAACACAAATCACAAAGTTTAAGGAGTGGGCAGTCAGAAATAAGAGAACATGCATGTGTCTGTTATCTGAAATAAATCCAAGGTTTTTGTTCACTCTGAAGTGTCTAGCTGCCACTCCACAGGTACATAAGCTGATGAAACAGCTCTCAAGCACACTCCAATAGTTACTGTTCACTCATGAAGGAGAATCTAATTTTAAGAGATTTCTGTTATACTCTAAACACTCTGAGAAATATTCAGATTCAAATAATCTTTCTTAATGACACCAAATCAAAAGGAAATGTAGACCCTTCTTGATTCCTAATGATTGGCTGCCCCCACCTTCTCTCAAAGTGCTAACAGCAGGCAGCTGTCATCACCTGTGTGTGCGGTAATCAATGTCTGCTGGCAGCTATTCTTGAGCACAGCTAAATCATGACCAAATCATTAACTGAACCTAAGAAATAATTTTTCGGTCAATATGTCAGCAGGCTCAAATTCCTAAAGATTTCCTAAAGTTTTTCCAGCACAATGAAGCTTTTACTTCATACCAATATTCTACTTGACTCGCATGCTTAATATGGTGACAAAACGGAGACTCTTGCAAGTAGTTCATTTTTTCACAGACCAAAACAATGAACCACTTGGTAATGCCACTAAGACTGGGACAAGTTGTTCAGGTTAACTTCACTTTAATCCTACCTTTTGAGAGATCCAGTGTAGGAAGGCAAGAAAAGTCTTTTGAACTTGTTGAAAGAGAAATCACTGAAGAAGATGGGATCTTAGTCATTATATTATTCACTTCTGAAACAGGTTATACTATTCATAAATATTGTGCAACAATCTCATCTGTATTAGCCAGAAGCACATTCTTCAGCTCATATATAGTGGCAAAGAGGAAAATGGAATAGATTATCCTAAATGGAAAAAAATGTTGTAGGACAAACTGCTGGGGAGATAGATCTGAGAGTGAGGTACCAGGCATCGACAATGACTAAAAAAATGAAACTTTATTACATTTACAATGGGATTTTGTAATAATTATATGAAATAACATTGATTTCAAATAATTTTAAATACTACCATAACCAAAGAGATAATATCAGTCAAAGTCCAGTATAAGGATAATAAATTATTTTTGGTTAAAAGAGGAAGAACAAGTAACAGGAAATGGTGGACCAACAACTCAACAGAGCCAACATGGAAGGAACAGGGGGATTTTTGCCTTTCAGGAACAAGATGTTACTTATATCACAGTCAAAGGATAATTTGAGTTGAAAAGAAACTTCTGAAGGCCATCTAGTCCAACCCCCTTGCAATGAACAGGAACATCAACTAGATCAAGTTGCTCAGAGCTCTGCCAAACCTGCCTGTGAGTGTTTCCAGGGACAGGGCATTTACGACCTCTCTGGGAAACCTGTGACAATGCTTCACCAACCTCATCATAAAATATTATTCCTTATATTTAGTCTGAATCTTTCCTCTTTTAGTTTACAACCATTACCCTTTATCCCATCTCTATAGAACCTAATAAAAACTCTGCCCCTATCTTTCTTATAAGCTCCTTTGAAGCAAGGAAGGAAGGAAAGAAGGTCCCCCCATAGCATTCTTTTCTCCAGTCTGAACAGCTCCAACAGTCTTAGTCGCTGTCACAGGAGAGACATTCTACCCATCTGATAATTTCTGCAGCCCCTCTCTGTGCCCACTTCAACAAGTCTGTCTCTTTAATATGTTGAGGACCCCAGAACTGGATGCAGCACCGCAGGTGGGGTCTCACCAGAGCAGAACAGAATCCCCTCCCTGGTCCTGCTGCTCACATTGCTTTGGATGCAGGCCAGGACATATTTGGCTTTTTGGGCTGGGTATTTCCAGCCTCTCTACCACCAGCACCCCCAAGTCCTTTTCAGCAGGGCTGTTCTCAATCCCTTAATCCCCCAGCCTGTATTGATACTATAGGTTTTACCAATCCAGGTGCACCATCTTGCACTTGTCCTTGTTGAACCTCAAAAGTGTCCCATGGGCCCACTTCTCAAGCTTGTTCAGTTCCCTCTGGATCGCAAGCCCGTCTCTCAGGCATGTCATTTGTATCACTCAGCATAATTGTCTTCATACACCTGCAAGCCCTTTTCCATCTCTAGAATAAGCGAAACACATGGGTTATGAAACATTATAGAAAAGAACCATGTTCTAGTATACACTATATATATATTTGAGGCAACGATGGCCATGTGATCAATCAAATGTGCCAATATTTCCGAGAAGCCACAATAAGCACTCCCGGAGCTTCATATGAAGGAAGAAAAAGCAAATGCAACATCAATCATTTTGGTTGGAATGGACAGAAATCAATTAATGGAATCATAGAATTAAAGAATTGTTAACGTTGGAAAAGACCTCCAAGATCATTGAATACAGCCTTTGACCAAACATCACCATGTCAACTAAACCACAGCAGCAAGTGCCATGTTCTGCCATTCCTTGAACATCTCCAGGGATAATGATTCTACCACTTCCTTGGGCAGTCTATCCCAATGTTTAACAACCCCTTCCATGAAGAAATTCTTCCTGTTGTACAACCTGAAACTCCTCTGGCACAGCCTGAGTCTGCGTCCTCTCATCCTGCCACTTGCTGCCTGGGAGACAAGGCCAGCCCCTACCTGGCTGCACCCTTCTTTCAGGCAGTTGTAGAGAGCAAAATGGTATCCCTGAGCCTCCTTTTCTCCAGGCTAAACAACCCCAGTTCCCTCAGTTGCTTCTCAGAAGATTTGTGCACCAGCTACCTTGTCCTTCTCTGGACTTACTCCAGCCCCTCAATGTCTTTTCTGTAGGGAGTGAGGAGCCCAGAACTGAACACAGGATTCAAAGTGCAGCCTCACCAGTGCCGAGAACAGAGGGACAGTCTCTTCCAGAATCCTGCTGGACACACTGTTGCTGATTCAAGCCAGGATGGCATTGGCCCTCTGCCCCAATTCTGTAGTGAATGGGGTTGTTGTGACCCAAGAGCAGGATGTTTTGGGTTGACAAGTATGGCAGACTTCTTCAATGAAATAGAATAATGCAAAACTTGCATATACAGGGCCACCATCGCCATCACCAAATCTTCCAGCACTTCCCAGGGGTGAAGCTAAGAGTAGATTCATACTTCTTTGCATAGTGAGTTGTCACCAAGGATCCTTTTGACAATCACAGAAAAAGAAGTATCTAGATGCTCCCTTGTCACCATTCACAAAAATGCTAGATGCTTACAAATCCCAACATATATCACAGAAACAGCTCTCCTGAGAAATGTCAATGACATCAAAGATATGACATTAAATTCAATTTTTGGCAGATGACTGCAATTAAAGGAATTTCTTCGCTCCCTTTATATTTAGGTTGGAAAAGGTCTCAGATCGTAGAGTCCGACCATTGACTGATCAGAACCACGTCAACTAGACCATAGCACTAAGTGCCATGTACAGCTGTTTCTTGAATATCTTCAGGGATGGTGACTCCACCACCCTCCCAGGCAGTCCATTCCAATGTTTAACAACCCTTTCCAAGAAGAAACTCCTCCTGATGCCCAGCCTGAACCTTCCCTGGCTCAACTTGAGCCTATGGCCTCTTGTCAAGCTGCTAGTTGCAGCTGGTGGTAATGTGGTTATTTTAAAATGTGATTCTGAATTCTCCATAGGTGTTCTCATTTGAAACAATTTAAAATATCTGAAAGTATGTGACCCTGCGAAGTTATCCTTTGTCTTACCTTTATTTTAGGTACTTATAAGTACTAAGAAGTTACCTTAATTTTGAAGAATTCAATATTGTGACAGATTCTCAGCTCATGCAAGACGATGTGGAAATTTTTCAACCAACATAGAGCAAAATATCAAACCTGCATCTCTGTATTAGAAATCCAAGAAATTTCGTATTTTTTTCATTCCTTTCAAGTACTTTTTAAAGGATTGGAGGAAGAAAGACTTTGGAGAAGAACATGGGGGACAGAACTTCAATAATAAAAATATGAAATTTTTTTTTAAAAAGAAAAATATAAAAAAAAATTTCCAAAAGAGATTTTGTGGCTTTTGGCACTGCTAATAATTTGTGCGGAAAGATAATATTTTCATGTGTGTTTAATCCTGTGCCAAAGCAGCTGATGCTGCAGTAGCTATCTGCAACAAATTAGAGGGCAGTTAAAGTGAGATTTTCCACCATCAAGAACAAAGTGGGACCAGTTAGTATGAGGACAGCTTGTTCTTGTTGCTAATGTGTTTAAAATCTTGCTGCACATAATTTGAAACAGCTCTTGAGTGTGGATGCCGGCTCTGGTTTCCGAGGTCTAATGCTAAATCAAAACCAAATGGAGTGAGTTGAATTAGAAAATGACAAATTATACATTGACATCTCCTGCTCTGGCTAAAGAGAAGGGCTTTTTTTTTTTTTTCTTTTAAAGTCTTTTATTTTGATTTAAAAGCTAATTTCCCCCAATACTAAAATATTTAATGGATGACAGCTGGCTGAAATCTAGAGCTTGTAGCCAGGTATCTACTGAAGGAAAGCTCTCAATAACAATGGTGGCAGATATGACACACTTACAAATTATTTAAAGATGTATTACCTTTACTATTAAAGCAGTAGATGTTAGAAAGATTCAGTACCTTTTTACTGACTGACCTGAATTCTAGAGCTTTATTCAATGTAACTTTTCATTTCACCACAAGGTGAAACACATTGGCTGGTCTCCTAGGAATCCAAACCATGGTCAGGTATCAAACCAAAACTGTAATTTGAAAATCCAATTGTATTTCAAAACTTATAACTAGAGAAAAGAATACAGATAATCATGTTTTTCTTGCTTTTTCTTGATATCCCATGGGTACCACATGATATGTGTTGTTAGACAGGAGAGAAATTTAAATTTCTAAAGGTCAAAGGAAAAATACTGCAGATTTCAGCTAGACCTGGAGCTTATTTAATTGCAATTGAAATAATAGCTAGGTAGTGTAAGATAAATAAAAAATCAGTGTCTTTAAAAGAATTAAAATGTTGTTTTTGAAAACAGAATATGCTGAAAAATGTCATGAATCTTTGGCCTCAGTGAAAAAGCAATATTTGAATGGTAATTGTTTTTCAATGGTACTATGTGATACCTGTGTGTTTGGAAAATATTACTGTTGAGTACTATCTTTCCTTGCACTTTTTGGAAAAAGTGCTAATATAAGACACTTTTTAATTAAAAGACAATTGACCTTTTTCTGAAATTTTCTGTAATTTGGTTTAAATTTTAGAGAAATATATAGAAAAGGTGCAGGGATTTTTTAAGTCAGGTGTGCATTGTCATCAAGAAACCACCTAGACATATAAGAGACCAATATTAATACTATTAGGCATAACTATTCCCCAAATAATTATTGGGGTCACTGATATTATAAATGCAAGACACAAATTGTCAGCCTGTTCTTAGATATATGAATAAAACACTGATCAATTTTTCTTCCCTACTTGGGTCAGATATAGCCTTCCAAATGCATTGTGAAGCAAACCTAAGATTGTAGCAAAACCAGATTTTAGCAAAACTGCTGACCCAGTCTGACCTAATTTTGTAGGATTTCTATTTCCTTGAATCAAAACTGAGCATCTGGGCATGACAGAATATGGAGTCAAAAAAAAGGAGCCTTGAAGAAGAGGAAGCAGGTGAGTGAGTAAAAAGAGACAAAGGAATAATCACTAATCAAATCAAAAGTTATAGGTGAGAAATACATGGGAAAACAAAAGGTACAGACAGACTTTTCAGAGGAGTAAAAAAAAGATCTGGATATGAAAAAAGCATGTGAGGCTGAAAACTAAACCACAATATATAAATTGAAACTGAGAGTTAGTTTTGCAAGTATGGACAATAAAATTAAATGCTGAATGCAGGATCCAAGAGGCTAACTATGGTTTATCAAACTCTGTAAGACAAATCCAAATTTCAAGTCAAAGACAAACTGAAAACTATGGCTAGAGGAAGATATGTAGAGAGGATATAGTAAACCACATACTAGCTTACTCACACAAGCATTGCAGTTATTTATAACAACCAAGATTGCAACAATTTTAAAATTGGCACCAGAATTTAAGATCCTGAACCCATACGAGAGACTTTTCAATGTATGCCTAACAATTTCTTGTTTGTAACTTTCATCTCTCTTTACAAACTTATCTTTGAGAACTGACTTTTTACGTGATATGTCTTAATCTTCAAATCTTCATTTCTGGGTGTTAATTTTTGCACATATTTAAAGGACAGACATATTTCTGCATGTTTAAATGTATGCCCTGTAAGGAATTATTTTGCCAAGCATGCCACCTTTATTTCTTTGTAGTATGGCCATGCACCCATTTGTTACAGATGGTATAAATTTCTTTTTTTAAAGGACTTTTGGACACTTCTGCTTCTCACCTGCTTCTAAAGCCTTACAGTCAAACCCTCCAATCCAAGATCAGAATTCCCCAATGTTATATTATTCCATTCTCTCTAAATACGATTTCTGAAAGCAAATAAAAGCAACAGAAGAAAATAAAAGAAAGAAATATCCTCTTGTAATATTGGTATTAGAGGTACAAAGAGTCTGAACAGAATTTAATGCCTTTTTTGTTGGGATTTGTATTTGTTGAAAGTTGTCTATACTCGAAAAGATGCTGGCCAATGAAAAAATAAATACTACATTAAAAATTACTCCATAATAACACAGGACATGAGAAAAAAATTGTTAGGAATGTCATATTTCCATTCAGGTTAGAAAAAAAAGTACATTCATATAAAAATTGTTTATAATATTGATATTTAATTCTATGGCTGTTGATATAGCACTAAGCTTGATGTAAGAGTATATTCTCAACAAAATCTGGTATAATACAGCCTTGCATGAAAGATGAACATATGCACAGGGTTGTCTTAGTGGGCCTAAAAAATTAATAAATTATCATGAAGCAAGTGATACTTTAGAGAGCAATATTACAGTAGGAGGCAGTCTCTATCTTATAACAGTATAAATTTTTTCTTGCATACTTTTGAAGAAATGGGCCAAAGCATCAGTTGCTATAAATTGAAAGAATTACAATGGCTTCTGTGCAACTGCATCAATTCATGTCATCTGAGAATTTAGGTCTAGTACACCCACGAGACTGTGGAAACAGCCCTCTTACTCAGAATGATTTAGAAACTGCCAAAATATTTCAAGATTGTCCTACTAGAGATAAGACCTAGTTTACTCACTTCTAAGAACCAGGCCTACACTATTCTAAGTGAAGAAAAAAAAAATTGTGAGGGGTTAGTTAGATTATACTGAAATACTTCTATGAATATTTTAACCTAGACATTAAGATCATAATTTGAATTACTGAGAGGACTATTTAAGTTTAACAGGGATTTTTCTTATGCTTGCCGTCCCTCTTTTGTTGTTGAAGTTCATAACAGCAAATAAGCTCAAGGTCAAACCCTGAAATAAGATAAATGCCATAAAACATTATGATGCATGTTTGCGTAATATATACTTGATCCTTTTTCTTTGAAGCTGATATCATTACATGGTGGGTAAAATTGCCCTATTTTATTTCAGACCTTGTTTTCTAGACTATCAGATTAAAACTTGCTACTTAAGTAAAATAGAAATAAATTATAGATGTTTCTTCCATTTCCAGGTAAAGCTTCCTTTCATTTTTAATGTCAATTCCAGAGCTAGATGCAGCCATGAACAGTTTTTATTCTACAGAGTATTTGCATAAATGATGCAATAGAAAAGACTAAAGATATGCAAAATCTTTTTCCTCTTGTTATTCCAAATCCAACAGCTTCATCAACAACATTGAATTACTGCCAAGATAATGCTTAGTCTCTTGAAAATGGGGATAGATAGTCCTTTCTCAGACTAATTTAGAGGGTCTGCACCACCAGACATACAAAAAATATTTCCATTTTGATTACCAAAGTTCACAACATTTTTGATGGTATGCCTCACAAGCTGTTCACAAATCTGTTTCTGTATGGCTTTCACTACATTGATTAATGGAGTAGGCTGAGTTCCTATAGCAAAGTATTTCTACCACAGAAATGATGTCGTGTCTCTCTGGAGCACTTAGAATCACTAGAAAAAAAATCACAGAAGTAATCTCCATTTCCCAATATTTTGTGGCCAGACTGAGAAAGGAAGATGTAAAGTTTTGAAACTAACCTTTATCAAGATGAAAAGAAGACAGAGCTTCAACTGAAGATATAGTTCCAAGGAAACCAGCAAGACTGTTCCAGTGCTGAACATAGGCCTGGTTATCTTGCTGAATCCAGGACTGAATACTGATGGGAGATCAGCCCCAGGAGAATAATAGTAAATGAAAAACTCTACCAATACCCATGCCTGTTAATGTCTTTTTGCTTACTAACTTCCAAGCATATGAAGGAACCTCCCTCTATTTCTGCCTACTTCTCCATTGCTACGTTGCTGCTTGTTGTGTCCTCTATATCTGAGAAGCTTCAATTTTCTCTTTTGGTTCAATAATGGCTATTTTATGCTTTTAAAACCATGCCTTTGAGAGTAACCTCATGGACAGCTTACAAAAAGCAGAGTGAAGAAAGAGTCATGAACAAGTTTAATTACTGATTTAAAGCATAGCAACTGACTGTTGAAAAAGTACAGGTTAGCTGATCTCTAAAGCAACTATTTTCTGAAAATAACAGTAGAGTTGTTAACTGTTAAACTTTTGCTGTAAAGGAAGGGCAGAGGCTTATGAAAGTTTCAGAAGATGAGTGCCAGGGCACGACTACAGGATAGCAGACAGTGTTACTCTCAGTATTTTCAGACAAGTTAAAACAAGTTCCCTTGTCTAAAACTTCTACCTGCTCTTTAGGTTAAAAATGTCATCAGATCAGCAGTGGGTGTTCTCCTTATAGGTTTATACCATGAGAGTATTCCACACTTCTTGGAAAAACCATAAGTCAAATGGATGCAGCTCCTCAGGTACCTCTAAAATGTTATGTGCTCTCTTCTAAAAATATTACAAATATAGTGAATACAGTGAATTTTTGTTGCCTGGGCATCTCCAGAGAGATGTCCAGACTGAAAAATGACCCTACTGAAGCACTGCTGAGTTCTTCATACCTAAAATACAGACACTAGAAACTGGCATTCACTTTTTCTGTGAAAGGTTTTTCAAGTTTAATAATGAGGAAGAATAAGTATAGTATTTCTGATGGTAAGAAATTGTTTCTCTCCTACCTCACCCCCACCGCCAGCACAAGTAAAATCTTTTGATGGTGAGAAAAAAAAAAAGACTCTTAAAATAACAGCTTTTTACACTTTTGACACATCTAACAAAAAGGAAACATAAAAATTCCATTTTATGCTACTGCCTGCTGCTTAACTAGAGCCATAAGGTCACTCTGTAACACACTTCTTTTGTGCACATCTGTGTAATGGTGAAAAAGAGAAAGCTGCCAATTCTCTAACTAGGTATTAAGTTTTTTCTTCCTTTCTGCCTCACCCATTTGCTCCCTCCCTCCCAACCCTAAACCCACAGGCCAGATTTTCAGCATCACTTCTTTAAAACCTGAAATGTCTCTGCTTAGAAACATTTTTCACACTGCGAAGAGATTTTTCTCTATTGTCCCATATGTTCTCTACCAAAACATAATATTACAGTACTCCAAGAAAAACTTCATAAAATACTGAGGACTAAAATGTCACTGCAAAGCACATAGTAGCATACATTTTAAAATATGATAACAATTCTTTTTTGCATATTAGATTGATTTGGAGAATATATGCAACTTGCATACATACTGTGATTTTGGGATATTATCAAAATAATTATACATGTCTTCATTTTCTTTTGTCCTCAAATACCAAATACGTTGAACAAGAAATCTGAACTAGTATGTAAAATTTTGGAAACATTTTAAATTTATTTACAGTTCTCTTTTAGATTTTGATTCTTATTAATTTAAGATGCTTATACAAGCACTTTGATTAAATTCAGCAATTCTGTATGAATGTGCACTGTGTAGGTGGAGTCTCAATTACAAAACCCTAGTATATCATGAACATATTTAATTACTTACTTCCTCTTTCCTAGGAAAAAAAACAAAAACCCAAAACCCTGTTGGAATACCACTCCCTTTTGCATCCTTGCCTATGAAAGTTTAAACTAAAGAGGAAAATGACTTATTGATAAAATCAGTAAAAATGTTTTATTGGGTTTTATGCAAAACCCACTTTTAAATTAGGTTATTTTAGAAAATAAAGTACCACCTGCACATTATGAACAATCCAAACTCTCTTACAGTTCCTGTGAACACTATTTTGCATCAATGACCAAGGTGGCATTACAAATGATGGTATAACACAATCCTGCCCAAGTGATATAATTCATTAAAGAGGTATAATTGAACATATATTGCCTGAACATAAAAAAATAGATTTTTGATCAGTCCTTTTGCAGTTATGATGTTGTATATGGCTAATAGAGTATTTTTATCTGAAAGACAACAGAAAAATTCTTTATTAAGAACAGTTTAAATCCACACAATTAGACTTTATAACAACTGCTTTCTGTTACGTACTGTTGTATTATTTAGCTGGGAATGATACAGATCACAAATATGTATCTAACCATTTCCTCAAATGAAGGGTCTGGCACACTAAATGAACTTACAGAGTTTAAATGGGGTCTTAGAGGCAAAAAACCCCAGCTTAAGTTTTTGCATCAAACCTTAGGTAAGCAAGAAAAATTAGGAGAACCTGTACATACCAGTCAGAGCCAAATGTACCTTCTTCATGAAGAAAACATAACTGAAACTTTTCAATTATTAAAATAGCTCTGGCATGACCTTTTATGTACTTCCCATGTGTATTGTCCCACTGTTTGACCTCTGTTGTGCCTCCTCTTGAAAACCAGCTGGGTGTTTTTCAAGGAACATACTGAAGAAAGAACCATTTCAGTACAGAGTGGAGATGTTCAGATATCAGTATGAGAGTCAATAGTGCATTCTACTATGTATTACTGCACAGTAAATTAAATCAGTTTCTATGATAATGTTCTTGCCTTATAGAAAATCACATGCTTACAATTGTTTTGAGTCCCTACGAGATGACAGCAACAGTAAACACGAATATGCCTCAACTCAGCCCATGAATACGAATTCTTTTTATTTTCTAGTAAGAAGACATGACTTCACACCATCTGCTAAGGTACAATAATGTTTTGCAACAGGATTTTTAGAACACTTAAAAAGACATCACAGGTGCTTGTCCTTTTCTACAAGGTAAATCTTCACTGAAGTGTCCTTCTTGTGGTGAAAAGACAAATCCTCTATCATATTCTCTATATAACTGTAATGTTTAAAATATAGTTCCAGTCCAGTTTTCAATAGATGCTTTTTTTTTTTTTGCCAAATGCTAGCAAAATAGTACAACATACACAAAGAATTTACAAAAGACACAGCAAGAGATACAGTCATTTTACAGAAACAGTTAATTGGTAGACTGTTAACAAATTACCATTGCAATCAAAAATATTTAGACTCACTCTGTCTTTATGTTTCCTTTTATTCTTGTTATTACACTTTGAAAGAAAAAATTAACCTAATTAGAAGAAGAAAAATCTCCAAATCCTTTTATTAAAAACAGCTTGCCCATAAAACAAAGATTTGCTTGACAATTTAGCCAAGCTCTTTCATTCAGTGTAGTAAAGGTTTTCCAATGCCATTCAGCAGCATCCTGAATTGACTTCTATATTTTTGTTTTAAATTAACTTACCGTGCTGTTCAGTACCAGCAGGGTTTGAAGTTGCAACACCATCTGTGGCAGTTGCAATTTCTCATGGATGAAGATAAGGAATCACAATATATTCTCAGCATTCACACTTGTTTCTCAGTCACTTAAAAAGGTTGCAGCTGCACTGAAAATTAATTCCTCACAACACACTAGGAAGGCAACTGAACTACTTGTAAAATTTGTTGAAGCATGGTGAAAACTTCCTGATATTAGAATGTGTGGGAGCCTCTACATATGGCTAGAGCTTTGTCTGATATTTAAGGAGACCACCTCAGAGAGAAAGATCTAGCCCTACTAGTCTCCTACTTAATCTACTAGATTTTAGTGATGAAATCAATTACACAATGGGGTCATCCAAGACAAAATAAGTAAACCCTAATGAAACACAGTAGCTCAGCTGAAAGGAGATGGGACAAGAGCTGTTAGTTCTACCTAATCTCCTTACAAATCTAAGAACTGGATCATGTCAATGTCCTCACTGATTTCTGTGCATTAGGATCAGGCCTCACTTTCCCAAGATACCAGATCTGCACACTGAAAGCATTTTATGGGGCATTTTGTCCCATGGAGGTGCTGCTCAAAAGCCAGAAGAGAAGACTGCAATGTGTTGCTGACTGTATGCATACAATATCCTGAAATAAGGATTTTTATTTTTTTTTTTAATTTTAATAAGCAGTCCTGGTAGGCATTATCACCTCTGAAAGAAGGCTACAAAGAATATTCTTGAAAATGATTGGTTCTGTGTTCTTTCCATATACTCTACTAACCTCTCTTCCCACACTCCCAGAAATAAATGTATAATCTCATGGTTTACAAAGTGCTTGAAAGGGACATTTTTCACATATTATTTCAGTGTTAGAAGAGAACTGATTTTCACTGAGTATATATTGTCTTCTTATGGCAGTAAAATCTAGCAGCAATATACTAAATGTTCTTGTTGCTCATAGCTTGCACAATGACTTTTCTTCATTTATCACTCAACCTGCAATACTTTGTCTGTACAAACACTTTTCAGATTTTTAAAGAGTGAAAACTGGAAGTTCATGCTGACACTTGGTAAAGACTCTATAGGTATGCACTTATTGTCCTATTCTAACAGATGTCAAATGGAGATTTTATACAGTGTATTTAAAATGTGTACAACCACCCAAATCTGCACAAGAAAGCATTTAATGCTCTTGAAAGAAAATTTCATTCCAGCAGGCTTATAATGAGTGCAAACATACTGATCCTGTGAATAGTTTATCTCAGATGCCTCCTACAATACTGGCTTCATTGTCACTGTAATTAAGACTACAGAAGAGAATTCAGGATAAGCAGCATATTGATTTTTTTAATAGTAGCTTGATAAAGTTTTGGCCACTGTGTGATCTTTGAGTAAGTCAGAGATGGAAAATTACAGCTTGTATTAAAATATCACTGCTGGTGATTGAGCCCAAAGCATTTTGGAAGGAGACCAATTAATAATGAACCCAGAGACTCAAGGTATTCAGGTTTTCTCTTATTCATCTACATGCCAGTTGCCTGTGTGAATATGAACATTCATTCACAAGGGCTCTTTCATTAAACTCAGTGTAACATTGTCCAGAGAAGCAGTAGTAGATGCCATATAAACTGTAGTGGCCATAAGTTGTTTGAACCCCACATTGTGCACCAGAGTGCATCACCAGCATAACCACAAAACCACAGTTTAGTTACAGCAACTGCTGTGATAATCTTTTGAGAGGAGGAATGACTGTGTTGCTATTCTGCTGTTCACTCCAAGGTCTCCCTCAATGGTAATGGTTTGATTTTGCTTGGTTTGGCTGGTAGGACTGTTAGACTCATGCTGACAAAGTCAATTTGACTCTGTGAGACATCCAGTTTCTAAGTCTCTCATCTCCCCTGGTCACCATCATTCAGTATTCATTCACACTACATATTCACAGCTGAAAACTGACAAACACACAGAAACACCTTGATAATTTTTAACTCATTGTCTAATTAATCTATTCTCTTAGAGCAACTGTACAATAATTAAAATACATTTAGTAAAATTTCCTCCTGAAAAAATCCAAATAGTAAAATGTTAGCTTGTCTTAGATCTAGCTAACAATTCATTTATATTAAACAAAACATGGAACAATAATTACTTTTTCAGACATATTTAAGCAGCATTAGCAGATATCTACACATATAACATCTCTCAAAAACATTCTTATCCTTATTAAACACACTATAAATATATCGCTCAGAGATCTTCAAGCTTTTCTGTTCAGCAGTCTTCCCTCGCCTCTAGAAGGTAGAACAGACAAAAATATCTTATTTTCATAGATCATTTTATTTAATGTCACCTAACAGAAAAAGAAATATACTCTGTGTCCTCCCCTACTTGGCTTCTTTGGTATACTTGCCTTTACTTGTTTTTCACTTGCCTCTTGCTTTTTTCATCTGGAAATAGAGGACAAAATATGTCTTTGTGTAAAATATTCTGAGATCTAAAAAAAACAAAATGTTAAATAACAATGAAAAGTGTTATTTTTACAATCCATGGAGGAGAAAGGGTATCACAGTGCTGACAATACTAGCTGGCATCAGCACTGTTGTTTCTGTCTCCCATACATACATCGAAGTACAGATCATATTGTATATAAAAAGACTAAGGACAAGAGAAATTACTAGTGTCATTCTCATCTTACACCTAGGACTACAGCTTAAAAACAAGGGCAAGGGCAAGGTCTAACTCGTACCTTGCAAAAAAAAACCCCAAACCCACAACAGCAACCAGCATTTACTGCTAGTACATACAGAAGGCTGATAACACCCTTTAATCATGGCCTGCCAGGTCTCATCATTAGACCAGCTGCCCCAGAGGCTGACAGTCTCTCCTTTGAGTCTCATGGGCCATATCTACCTTTCATAGTCTAGAAAGCTGTAATCTGACCCAATGGTGGTGACCACCCTGCCACCTGAAGCTACCCCATTGCATGGAAATTCTAAATATACTGAAGCTGAGTTCTCATCTGAGAAGTTAGCTGACTGAGGATGTAGCACATAAATTGGAAAGGGGAAGCCTTGAGTTATGGCCATTTTCCTTAGGGCTCTAGAAAACATATTCTCTTTTTGTCAGAAGTGACAAAAACATTGTAAAGTAGAAAGCATTTCTATGTAGTTCATCAGATGGTGACATTATTAATTAGTGACATTTGAAATCAGAACAAATGAGGACAGTTTGCATGCCATTACTGCCTTCTGATGCCAGGTTATGTCTAATCTTTCTAAAAGTAGATGTACTCTAAAAAAACACATTCATAAAAAATTAATACTTAATTATTTAAAAATAGTTGTCCCTTCTGTTTTCACCTTCTTTTCCTTTCAGAATCATCTTACATCCACAGAATCTAAACAAAACTATTAATTCAAGTCTTTTATGTTGCTTTTCTGAAAATGGAACAAACTGAAGCAGAGGAGTCTCCTAGACCACCAACTAGAGTCCTGAAAACGGTATAAGTAAATGAATCTCACTTCTAAAAGCTTCCATTTGAAATTAACAAAACCCTTCCTGTTAAGTTCTCTTATTATCCTTTCTGGTCATAAGAAAAAGTACCACATATTTGGTGGCTATTTCCTGCCTACAGGCAGGGGAAAGGCAAATATGCATTTAAACATATCCAGTCTTTTCCTGTCATTCTATCAACTGCTCTCTAAGCTTGACATCCTCTTGAGACTACACCTGTAGGCCCTATACAAATGTCATTTTAAAAAACACATTGCTTCCCAGTATCATCTGTTATTTCAGCTGTTTTCATAATGATCAGTTTAGTTTCTTGTGTAATATTTCCTGTCAACTTCCTTTCCATCTCCAGAGAGATATAGGTAGTAAGATTTCTCTTGCCTTTTCTTAGGTTTTAATCTCTTTAGTTGAAGCAGATTAATATCCATTATGACAAATAAAGTACATAAAATTAACTGGCAGAAACTGTGGATTTGGTGTACTATGAGAACACTCAAAACTAAAACAAATTATTTTCTTCAGAGAAATATTAATAAAATAAGTCAGAAAAACAGAGATATTTTGGTTTCATTTTCCCCAAGTGCAATGGAGAAGGCAGTCTGTGAACTCCCCAGAGCTACCCCATCACCAGAGCACCAATGAGTTTTACCTGGGGAGGCAGGAAGCAGTGTTTGCCAGGGCACAAGAGAGATCCCTTCTTTCCCTACAATTCTTCCCCTTTCATCATGGAACAGGCATCTTGACAACTGGATGCGGATAAGGTAAGCTACACAACAGTCTTGACAGTTCTGCAAGGCTCAGGGCTTCCAAGACACCTTCGAGTCCTGAGGCCTGAACAGCTTGAGAGAGTTATCTTAGATCTGTGATTAAAAAAAAAAAGTGGATGAACAACTGGCTGAAGGCTCAAAGAATTGTAGTAAATGGGGTAATATCTGGTAACACATGAGTGCTAATCTAGGGCTCAATATTGGGGCCAGTTCTCTTTGGTGTTTTGATCAGTGGCCTGGACATAGGTGTCAAGTGCACACAAAGTTATGCGTGGTAATGTATTAAGTGGAGCCATTGATTCCAAAGGGGCCTTACAGAGAGATCTTCATAGATTAGAACACTAAGAAATGGCTAACTGTATGGAATTTAACAAGGACAAATGCTGGATTCTGCACCTGAGGAGGTGTACACGTAGAGTGGAGACAAGAGGTTGGAGAGCAGAAATGCGGTAAAGGATCTGAGGGCTCTGAGCACTAAGCACAGCATAAATAACTCATCAAAAGAAGTGATTTTCCCACTTATTCACAGCATTGGTGCAGCCTCACCTTGTGTGCAGGTTTGGGTTCAACAGCACAAGTATAATGGAAAAGGTTTTGAATGTGTCCAAAGGAGAGCAACAAAGGTAGTGTGTGGCAGTGGACCATACCA